>JANHFL010001664.1:46667-71879 GCA_032468155.1 Oxyrhabdium leporinum | reverse complement strand
TCTTCCTGCGCGGCTGTGTGGAGGTGGCGTCTTGTGTGGAATCTATGGGTGTGGGTTCAGTGCCGCTTCTCTCGCGTATATATTAGCTTTTCTACCATTTGGTATATTAATTTAATCCAAACACCCAGACAGTTCAATCTTAAATACCAACCCAGCTTCTGCTGCTGTTCTGCAAGATAATTTATGCAGCATAAAGAGCATGCTTTTGCACATCAATAATTTTTGCAAATGGAAATTGTGGCATTATTACTATTTATATTTGTTATCGCTGTTGTGCCAGACAACTTACAAAGCAGTTTCATAGATGAAGTTGAACAACTTGGCCATGAACCTTAAGGTGAAAGCCTACTGTCACTTACCACACAATCAAAGCCATTGTACAACATATAGCTACTTTTGGACAATGCAAAAAGTAGCACATGAACCTTGCATCATATTAAAGTGTTGGCTATTTGCTTTCTGAAGCTGAACATCTGAGGGGGTCACTTCATTCAGTACGAACTTCACTAACATTCAAACAGATAGGAAAGAAACCTATGAAATACCCCATAGGTGCTTTTCCAAAGGTAACTGAAATTTCTCTATGTTGCTTTGAAAGATGTTTCGCTTCTCATCCAAGAAGCTTCTTCAGTTCTAACTGAATGGCGGACAATGGAAGGATTTATATTCCTTGCAGTCCTCAAATCCTTTCCTTCTACACCATTAGTCAGAACCAAAGGAACCTCTTGGATGAGATGTGAAAAGTCTTTAAAGAAACACAAAGAAAGTCCAGTTTCCTTTTGAAAAAGCATCTTGGGACAACCATGACCTGGATGACTAAGAATCTCCATAGATAACCTGTGAAATACGCCTATGTTTTCCTGTCCTATCCATTAGTAACACAGTTATGGTATCCTCCTGCTCTAATTATGGGGTGTGCTCTCTTGAGAGTTGAATATACTCCCCATTTTTAAGATCTTCCTTCTCAGCCAAAACCTCTGAGCCAAACGAATAATAATTTTATCTGCTATCATTAGGTTTCAGTTGTCTGTGCTTTATTGTAGATGGTTAGGTGCCTTGAATGCGCTATAGGTAGAAAAAAATGAGGTATAACACATAAACTGAATAAATAGAATAATTCAAAGAATCTGATTCTGTGCAATCACGTCAAAGCTTGCACTATTAAGATCAAGGACACTTATATCCTCTTTGCCATCCCTGCCAGCATGGTCAGTGGTGAGCTAAAGTGGGACTTTTAACTTACCAAGATCTGAAGGTTACAGATTCTACATCAAAAGCAAAGCAAATCTGCTTTGTATTTGGGCTGAAGTGATTCCTGCTCAGGAGATTATTCCTGAAACCATCTGAGAAATCCACTTAGCTGCAACAAACCTAGCAACAAGTAGTACAAACTACATGCTGAAACATTTTCATCTGCCGGAGTTCCATGCTACGTTGGTATTAATATCTTCCCTGATTTCATTAATACAGAGAAACTAGGCAGAGGAAATGGTACACAAAGGCATTAAATAGGATGGTTGGATAAAATATTCATGTCTATCTGCCTTTCCCAACTCTGGTTTCCTGTAAATCTGGCATATACATAATGGAAGGATCTGTGAGCAGCTTCCAAAACCACCAAAGGAGCCTGGAAAAAGACACAGCTGCTTCATTGGTTCAAAGGAGGCACAGTGTAAACGCTCCTACATTTCACAGTAGTTCTTTGGAAGAGTTTGCACAGCCATTCAGCAACATTTTTCAGCAGGAACGGGCAACCTACTGCTCTGCAGGTATCTCGAATGCCTTCAATATTCATCAACCCAGCCAATTATAAAGGTTTGTGGAAGCAAAGCTCCAAGGACGCCTACCCTTCTTGAAGGTCAGCTGAACGCCTCCCCTGAGTAGCATAATCTGAAATGTAGTCAGCATCACAAAACTTCAGTTATCAAACGGTCCTCTGTGCTGAGTCTGCAGTCCGACCTTTGGCAAGGAAGGACAAAGGATTGTTGCCAGGCAGCAATGCTTTTTGTGGGAAGATGGCCAGGTGGTATTCTTAGAGAGAAGGGTCCTATCTCAAACGGGCTTGTTCTGATCCAAGCCTGAGCAACTTGAGATTGTCCTGGACAGAATCTTCTGCAACGAAAGCTCTAAGGACAATTTTATCTACACACATAAGAGGCATATATATGTAAACATTTAAATAGGAGACACAATGTAAGACTGGAGTAAGATACACGTCAGAAGTAATCAGAAAAAAACTTGATCTTGATGCTCATAGGCGTGTTGAATAATTGAATAAGCATTAGTCAGCATTTAATGAGCGTGTATTTGTCCCCGTCACGCCAAAAAGGAATAGCCATTTAAAAAGCTATCAAACACAAGTCAAACAAGCCATCAGAACCAATAACCATTATTATTTATGGCAAGACTCATCCAGTTACAGTTGTTAAAGGTAGTGATCTAGGATTGGACTTTTTTTCAGAACAGAGCAAAACACTTCATCCAAGTATATCTGTGTTAGCTACTGTGGTTCTCCTAAGATTGTTGGACTTCAACTCCCATGATCCCTCACCATTGACTAGGCTTATTAGATTTCATGGGAATTCAGTAACCACTGGAATTCGATAACATTTAGGTGTTACATTTCCTATGGCTGTTATGAAGACAATGAATATATAAAGAAGAGTGGGTCTCTGTAAGAATGTATCTTAACAATATCTTTTAAAAGACACAGAATTTGACTGAATTATTAGCTACTGAAACTTCAAGTGATTAAACTCTCAAAATATTTAACTATGCTGAATGTGTCATTGTTCCAAAACTTTCTAATTAAAGGCCAGATGCACTAGCATAATGACAACAGAAGGAAACAGAAATCTATATTGTATTCTAAGTACAATCAAGACTCATAATTAATTTCTCCTTAATATTGCACAGAATTGGTCTGTGGTAAATAGGCTGAATTGTTATATCTTTCCAGTCCCTGAAAAAGACACAAATATAGTTCCTTTGCATGTTATAGGTGGGATTACTTTAGAACAGGGCTGCAGGCAGACTAAGTCTACTAATGACACCAAATTGTGGCACATTTAAAAAAAAAGGAATATGCAGACGTCTATAAGATGTTTCCAAAGTAGAATAGTAAGATTTCAAATTGCAAATACACCTGATGCACACATTGGGGTGTGGGTGGGTGTGTATAAAAACAAAGTTCACATCTAAAGAGGCTACAGCTGACAGTAACTGAGCAAGATTTTGAAATCATGGCAGATAATTCAGTGAAAATGTCAAGGCTGCTAAAAGAAAGAATAATTTCCAGCTAGGAATTGCTCAGAAGATTGAAGCAAAACTGCTATTAATCTATGATATGATTTCTGAATACTGTGTACACAAACCTGGTTACATCACCTGAAAAAGGAATGTATTATGTATGGAGCTGTAAAAATGCAGAAAAGGGCAATATCTAATAATTAAAGAATAAAGCAGTTCCTCATTTAGGGAAAATTAGAGTGCTCCAGGTAATTTAAAGTAAGAAGGCTACACCAGAGGTATTTTAAATCTTGCATATGATGCAAAAACTGTCTGCAGAAAAGTTATTTTCATTCTCTCTCCTTATCTTACAATGTTGCTCATTAAACTTAAATGGATACAGATTCAGGATTGGACTGCTTTTTATGTAACACATAATTTTAAGTAAGTATTAAATGCTGTGATTTTTAACATTTTTATTGATTTTAGTTTTAAGGTTTTAGCTTGTTTTGCTAATTTTTATTTTTGTAGTATATTTCTATACAACATCTTCATGTATAATTTTCTGTTAATTATCTTAACTTATTATGTTTAATTGTGAGGATCATTTTTAACTGTAAATCACTTTCAGATTTTTAAAAGTTGGGAAGCAGCACTGAAACTGTTTAAATAAGTAAAAAAAACCCACCACTAGTTATATCATGGGATGTGCGCTACCAAGCATGACTACCATGTCTGACAGTTTTAAAATAGCCCTAGATAACTTTACTGTCAACTATCTGTGACTGTCTGTGGCGGCTTCATTAAAAGCTCTAGAAGTAGATTCATACTTAAGAAAACACAACTCGTGCAAATGATATAAAACGTCTATCTAACATATTCATAATGGGCAGGCACAATATCCCAATCAACCAATACCCCTCAAAGTGATAAGATATCATAGTAGCCAGAATTGGCTCTATGATTAGTTCATTCTGCCACTTTCAATTCGTTTTTCTTAATCAGAGGAGCCCATGGAAACTGATCTGGTGGTGCCATGGCAGCTATGTTGGTAGTTCCTGCTATCTCCATTTGAAAGCAAACTTGTGAAGCGGACCTGGGCAATCTCTTTCATGTAGGTGCCTTGTCTAGCAGAGAATTGAATTATGCTGTTGCAGCTACTCTTTAAATTAATATTCTGCTTTTCCACACAAAATACATTCAATCAATATCCTTATGCTATCTCCCAAATGCGTGTGTGTGTGGGGGGAATAACCTGGATTGTAGAACTTTACTAAATCCAGGAGTTTCAAGTATATAACTGGGAAGACCTTTACTAGACAAATCTCACTTTTATTGTTGTATGGCATTTGCAGTCACTTTGAAAAGTGTGAACTTCTTTGTGATGGATGACTAACTTTTGCTAGTCACCATTTCAGAGCCAACACTCTGCAGCAGAGAGATAGGGGCACTCATGCCAGGAAAAAAAAATCAGTACAAGACATTGATGTTTGGTTGTGAAAAATTCTCCCCTTATTACAAATGTGCCATGCATCATCATATTTTCTTGCCAATGGAAGGACTATCTACAAGTAATATTGGAAACAGAAAATGCCTCAAGGGCAAATGTTTTTAAAAATTTGAGCAATGTAGTTATGGTGTTGAAATGTTTGATCTTTTTTGTTGTTGTTTTTTTGTTTTTTTCAGGAAGAGATATTTCTCTCTTGATTTTTCCGGAAACAAAATTTCTAAACCTTTTAATTACAGCAGCTTGATTTGCATCTAGATGGATTTTTTTTCCCCAGTAAGATTTTTACTAGACCTGACTCTGTTCATTCCAGGAATATGACCCATGAAATTCATCCTGGCATATTTGTAATACACAAGGTATGACTCAGCCACCTGCGTCTTTTGCTACCAGCATGGAAATCTATAGTTCTTTTTCCTCATCCTCGTGGTAATTACTGAATTAAGGCACTAGTCTTACCTCCTGACCGCGCACAACCAAATTTTGGGTACAGAGAAGCTGTGGTGCTACAAAATCAGAAGGTGGTAAAAGTATGTTACATGCTTCTTATAAATTAAATCCTGATGCATTTTCTTTCTGTGTGCTGTTCTGCTGCCATCTGCTGTTCAGGACAAATATCAAAACACATTAAGAAAAGTTGCAACGGTATATATATAAAAAGGACTCTTTATCTTATACCCAGCGGATTGCTATCACAATGCAGAGAGTATCAAATTGGTTGTTTCAGCACCCTGCACAATATAATTTGATATGACAGCAGAACCATGAGGGGCAGTAGTTCAGCTAAAAATCTTTAGATACCAAACATAATAGGCTTAGCAGTGTGCACTTACTTTTGTTGTAGATATCATTTTACCGTGCAGTACAGAATTAATTTAGAAATGAACAATATTGTGTTGTTGGAATACATTTTATTTATATATACGTGTCTATATGTGCATAGATAGGTGGAGAGAGAGAGAGAGAGAGAGGGAGGGAGGGAGAGAGAGAGAGGGAGAGGGAGAGGGAGAGAGAGAGAATGTCCAGATCTGATTTTTTAAAAATAGTAAGAGACGAAGCACCATTAACCCTATCCTCAGGGATCTTAATTGTTTCTGGCATAACTATGCTGGACTGGAGGTTGATGATGACAGCCAGAAATATTGTTGTGCCCATCACTTGAAGAACTTCTGTCAGGTGACTGCCTTCCAAGCTGCAGCACCCCAGGGTTACACCTTAGAGTCTAGCTCTAGTTGCACCTGTCAAGATAGAGAAAGTATTTGGATTTTCTGGTTCTCTTCAGGTCTTTCCTTCCTGGCTAACTCTGAAGAGAAACTTTGGAAGAAAATTTGGGGAACATCAGACAAACTTTCCAGGTCAATTTTATTCCAAGAATTTGAGAGATCATTACTAGCTCCCACTTCAGGTGCAACATCTGATTAAGATTTTTATTTTATGGTAATTTACATTTATGTGCTTTGAGTGGGAATTGGCACTTGATTATTTTTTTTTCAAGTTGTATGTATTTTTATTTTAGGAATTGTGTTATCATCTATCTGGTCCTGCTATCAGCCAAAACGTAGTCGGCAACATGGAAAAATTGTATTTTTGTATCATAAGACTTTTAGCAATAGCAGCAGTGCATTAGAGAAGGGGGTCTGTGTGTTCAAACCATGCTATGAGGGAAAGAATGGAATGGAGAACGAGGAACGAGAAATAGGAATAGGAATAAGAATAGGAATAGGAATAGGAATAGGAATAGGAATAGGAATAAGAATAGGAATAGCATCCAGCCCCCTGCTCAAGCAGACAAGTGATCATTTCAGATAAGTGACTGTCTAGTCTCTTATTAATAACCTCCAGTGATGGAGCGCCCATGATTTCTGAAGGCAAATTCAAGGGAAACATGGAATATTTTACTGTGTATATTATACATAGTAAAAGTAGTTTGACCCTGTGTTGTTATACTGTATTGAATGCTTGTCTTTGTGCCTATGCATACGTTTAGGCCGATTATGCTTGTCACTAAACGCTATTGCCAGACATTATGAAACTGCATTGTACAAATAGTTGATCTGATGTGGCTTATCTTACATCACATACATCACATACATGTAATTTTTTGGTGTTCCAAAGGTGCTTTTTCAAAAGGCAACTGGACTTTCTTTGGGTGTATTTTTTTCCTTGAAGACATTTCACTTCTCATCCAAGAAGCATCTTCAGGGATAATCATGACCTGGATAATTGAGATTCTCTGTAGTCTTAATGTTTTGCTGTTAATTTTTGCTAATGTTATTTTTTTTCTTTCTGTTTTCAAACTATATGATCTTCCTAAGTGAAACAATTCATGTTCAGCACAGTCTGATCCTCGATGGCAGCAATTCTCCAAGGCTTTTGAAGGACATTTTCTACCCTCATATGTAAATGGCAACATTTAGTTTGGTACCTGCTGAATAAAAGGTATCTGATATGTCATTGAACTTTCCCTCATAAAAATGCAATAAAGGCATGCATACACACATATTCCATCCCATGACTGTTATAAAAGTACATGAAAAGTAAGAGATACGGTCACAAAATTATTAAAGTTACCATAATTAGAATTGTGTTTTGCATTAGTTCAGAAAATAACCACTTTAACTATAGAGTCTGCAGTGGTTACATAGGGCTAGGCTAGTTATGTCAACAATCAACAATTCTTTATTCCCAAGGCTGAGAAGAACATGGCAAAAAATACCTGCTAAACCATGGGAAATATGGAGAAAGAAGCAGTGAAATTAGAAACCCTGCTGGTCTCCAATTGATGTTTACAGAAAACAATCAATTGCTTAAAGCAAATGAACAATACATATAAATTACAAAACAATAGAATACAATAATTTCTCACTTAGCCATGCCTTATCAAATGAGTAATTTCTGCCAAATTTGCACCTTCTTCCAGGCAGCTTGAGCCAAGTTCTCACTAGTTGAGGAAAAGCTGTTTCTGAAGATGAGCCCTCATCGAGGATTGCAAAAGTCATCAATCACCTCAAAATAAAATTGTCTCAAATTTTGCAAAATTGTGGAAGTTTACCAGATTTTGCTTCCCTCATGAGAACTCGTGCAAGAATGCTAACAGCTTGTGAGTTTCAACCCTCTCATGAGATTTTGGAACTTTTAAAAACATTTTAACATTTTTAAAATAATAATAATTTGGGCATTCTGTGGATAACATTTAAGGGATATAGAAGATGTCACACTGTCAACTCCTGCTGTAAGACACCGATCAGCATTAACTATACCTTTAAATGTGCAGCTTCTTCATCTTCCATGCTTTAGTCCTATCTCTCTCAAATCCTAACCTTGCTATAGTAAATAGCATCTACCTCATCTTGAAATTATCTGTTGCTCTGGTAGAACATCCATTAATATTGTTGACTATGGGGAATACAGCTGACAATACTTTGACTCACTTCATTGAGCCAAGAGGCATCACAACCTATGTTCAGAATATTCCCCGGGTGTAACAAACAGTTCCAAGCATATTTAAGAGCATCAATTGTCTTAAATATTTCAGTCAAGACAAGATCTAATCACTACAGGAAACTTATTTATCTACATCTCATTTCATCTCTCAGTAATTTAAATCTGATTTCTGATACTCAGTCTGTTTATTGAGCAATACCTGAATTCCTGTCCTTGCCAAAAATGTTTTTCTTTTCTTTCCCTCTACAGACTGTCATATCTTACTTGATTTATCAATTCAAGCTTGACTTGTCTTCATTTCTCAGTGCCGTACATTTCAGTTCCATGACTTATGGTAGTAAATAGCAACAACAACAGTATCAATAAAAGCAGCTTCTTTAAAATTGGATACAGCTTTACAGAAACAATTTGCAAAATTCTCTTTCTATCATTTTTTTTTCATCTTTCCATGCTTTACTTTCTCATCACTTTGTGAATTAGGTGCAGCTTACCTGCTATGTAGGCAAGCAATGCACTGCAGCAGTCTACGGCTTATCAAAAATCAGTAGTCACAGAGCCATGGCCAAAATACCCACAAAGGTTTGCAATATTTAGTCAAGAATAGATAGATAGTATAGAACCTTAGACTTGGAAAGAGTCACTAAGTCCAATAAACAAATTCAAATTAAAGAAACCTTGATGGATGACCATCAAGCCTCTGTCTGAGCACATCCAGCAAATGGATAATTGATTCCAAGGTCTAACTTTTTATTATTTAGAATGCATTTGAACGTTCAATCCGAAGGTTGACATACCTATAAATAATTCCTTAAAAATGTATTCCAATAAGATCAACTGGAAACTAATCAATGAGATCAAAGGAACTGAGGGTTACTCAGAACACCTAATTGGATAATAGTCCCCATAATAGCAACAGCACTTAGATTTGTATACCACTTCATTGTGCTAAGCAGTTTCCAGAGTCAGCGTATTGCCCCCAACATTCTGGCTCCTCATTTTACCAAACTCAGAAAGATGGAAGGCTGAATCAATCTTGAGCCAGTCAGGATCAAACTCCTGGCAGTGAACTGAATTAGCCAGCAATACTGCATTCTAACCATTGCACCACCACGGCTCTTGGTAATCAAGGAAAAAATGTAATCAAGGAAAAAATAATTCTGCATTTTATATTAAGTGAGTCAACATAAATATCAGGTTTCATTGAAACTTTAGCTGTGTCCATAGGGCCAGACTAGTGATAATGGGTGGAAGAAGTTACTAAAGCAGAGAAGAGATATTATGAATGGTGTGGAATCCATGATGCCATTGATCATTATGGACAGCAATAGCACTTAAAACTTATGTACCCCTTCATAGTGTTTTTGCAGCCTTCTCTAAGTGGTTTACAGAGTCAACAATCTGGATCCTTATTTTACCAACCTGGGAAGGATGGAGCATTGAGTCAACCTTAAGCTTCTAGATCGAACTTATGGCATTTGGCAGAGTTAGGCTCAATACTGCATTCTAACCAGTGTCACCATGACGATGATGTCATTGCCAATGCAGCAGATGTTTAACTCACATCCCTACCCCACCATATCAGTTAGCGCAACAATGATGGTTTTAGTATAAACGGGTAACTTATGTTAACGAATGAGAGATTCGGTGACTTCATTCAATCATTTGCTTGTGTTTGTTTAGTTTTATTTTGATGCCCACACCACCCTATTCTTGTGGGCCACAAGCAGAACCCACAGGTTAAGAACCATTGTTTTAGAAGCATTCATAGTGGCCATCTCCAGTCCCCTTAAAAGGAAGACAGTGAAACAAAATAAAATCCTTAATCCTTGAAAAGATTTTTTTTTAAAAAAAAAAAGAGCGGCCTGAATGAGTTTGTTATTCCTTGGACCGTCACAGAAACATTATTTTGGTCAACACTGTGAAACAGCTAAGGGACACGTTTTCAACACAGACTTTGTTCTTTTTTGGTGCAAGCAAACAAGTCATCCATTCCAATAGAAGAAACGCCTCTTGCCATTAGCAAAATAGAATTATTTTTAAGCGTCAATCTATTACTAGGCTTTTCATGTGAGGATCAGAGCCCTGCTGGGACTCCAGACTCTTTGCTGCAACAAATGTCTCCCAAAGGACCCTCCTGGCAACATTTTTTTCCTTCTCTTTCAGCTCCAAAGATGTAAAAAGCATTTTTGCCCTCTGCCCGGTATCCACTGGTCCTAACCTCTTTTGACAGAAGTGTTCTTCCATCTACGGTTCAGACAAAAAAGAAGTCAACAACACTCTGGCACAAAAAGTAAAAACTCTAGCATGAAAAGTAAAAGCAATTTCCACTTCCACTTGGGTCTCCCGGTTTGATTCTGAAGAGGCACATGCAATGAAAAGAGTGAAGTCAGTAGCGAAAGTTCACCAAATTTCCAGGAAGCGACAGTTCAGTCTATGACACACCCTTGTTGCTAAACCTTGTGAGGAGGAAACGTAACATTCAACTGGCATTTTATTAAGAGCAAAATGTTCCTTACAAGTGTATCCTTGACAGACAGAATGTGTTTGTGCCATTGCTTCTTTGACTAACGGAAGTAACTCCATTATTATTTTTTTTGTAACACATACAGCATTTTATCTTTACTATGGTAGAATGACCTACCCAGTCATAGCTTTGATTACTGATCGTGACTAGGCTTGAAGAAATACTTGCTAAGGCAGATTATGCACTTTTGGTGCCAAAGCAAGATGTCTGAAAATTTAGGAAAGTGTGTTTATCCGTATAAAATCTCTCCAAACAACACAACAATGAAAAGTAAAGCATCCCTCTTTGCTGCTAATCCTAGTGCCTGTACATGTATAACATTATATAACAACACTATAGGGCAAGATCTTTGGGGCAAGCATCTTTGCCCCTTTCCATAGAGCATTTGTTCTTCTGTGGAACTAACAACATTTCTGTCTGTGTCTAAGTGTTTCTCCCAGAGAAGGAGAGAGCACTTCTCCTGGTATTTTTGAATAACTAAACAGCCTTTTGTATCTTATATAGAAATAAGAAGAGAAACCCCATACCATGTAATGTAAATATCAATGTTTGAGCTCCTTGAATACTTTTTTATTTATTTTAGAGTATACCGTTAAAAATTGCTATCCTAGAAAGTTAATGGATACCCAATGTTTGTTCCATTCTGTTCTGACAGATATCATTTCCAGTCTGATGAGAAGAGATTACCTGGCAGAACACACTCTGATATATCTAATCTCCTACTTTGAACAGGCATTGCCCTCCAACTGTCTTTTGCGTGTGTGAGTGAAACAAAGCAGTTCAACTGCAGTCAGAAAAAGATAGCTGCATTACATTTCTTTGAAGAGAGGTTTCATGAGAATGTATTTAACTGAAATCAAACTCAAAATCCTATAAAATTACTCCTTGTTCTGAGAGACTTGTCCATATTGTCCAGCTAGCCTGTTAGGCAATGGAGAGAGAGAAAAGTATTAGATGAATGAGACAACACAGAAATGGAGGCGATTTCAAGAGGTTCATCAACCTGCAATTTAAGTTCTGTAAATAGTGGCTAAACTGTTCTGTGACATGGCATTCCTACATTTCATCCTACAGCCAACAATTAACAAGAAATTGCTTTTGAGCTGCTTTAGAACAATGGTATTTTAAGCAGTGCTACACAGAACCTGCCCTATATTGAGTTAAACCATTAAGATACAAAGTGATGCTAAGTGACCTTGGGCTGACCACTCTCTCTCTCAACCCTAGGAAAGAGGCAATGGCAAACCACTTCTGAAATCTTGCCAATAAAAACTGTAGGCACTTGTCCAGGCAGTCACCAGGATATCCCACTGACTCGAAGGCACCAAAAATAAAATAAATTCCAAACTCATAATCTGCCTTATATTGAGCCAGACCAATGAGGCATCAAATCCAATACCAATTAAGAATGGCTTTCCATGATTTTGAGTTGGACCTTTTTCAATCCTACCTTATGTCATGGAGATCTGGAACCTCGGACAAACTACATATTATTCTGCTATTGAATAACATGGTAACTAATGGGGGAGACCTTGAAGAAAATTTTATAATTGCAAAAGTTATACACACAAATGTCAACTTAGTTTGTAACAGCCTATTTGACTTACAAACCACTGAAAGAGAGAAACCTCTTCATCAAACAACTCCAAAAGAGAGAGAATTCTGTATATGTTTACTTGGTATCTCAACACTCAACTTGAAGAACGTCATCTAGCATGCGTCTTATCACTTCCCAGAATATTTTGAGGGTTAAGGTATCTGTGGACAATACCAGTCACCATATTTCTGCTTAGTAAAACCATCAATGTGAACCTCTCTCTCTCTCTCTTAAAATAGCTCAGAACTCAAACATGGTAATTTCACAGTTTAGCAGATAACTGTCTTCCATATACAGTGTCCCTAATTAGCAACAGCAATAGCATTTATAAATGTATATACCACCCCATAGTGCTTTACAGCACTCTCTGGGTGGTTTGTAATGTAGAAGCATTATTTGCATATTGCCCCCAACGATCTTCCTCCTCATTTTATCAATCTTGAAAGGATGGAAGGCTGAGTCAACATTGAGCCCCATCAGGATAGAACTCCAGGATGTGAGTAGAGTTTGCCTGCAATACTGTACTTTAACCACTGCACCACCAGGGCTCCTGGTAATTAGGTAATAGAATCTTGAAATTATTTATTAGATTTTTATCCCGCTTTTATTGTAAGTAATTCAAGGCAGTGGGGAAAAAAATTCCTCCTGTTTTTCCCACAGCAACAATCCTGTGTGGTGATTTAACTAAGAGACAATGAAATCCAGACAGCTTTCATGCCTAAATCAGGACTAGAACTCACAATGTCCTGGTTTCTAGGCCAGCACCTTAACCACTACACCAAACACACTCGTAATATTATATTTCATGTTATGTTATACGGTATTACATTTTTACATTGTATTTTGAGTACAATTTGAGTTAAATGTCAGTTAAATAAAAGTTGCATGTTCTGCAGCAACCTTGAAGTAATTTTGGAGTAAGTAGGGCCACCCTACTGGGTAGGGTGGAGAAAATAAGATTCAGATATATGGATCGCAGATAAAGAAAGGCCAGAGTTAAGTTGACATTCACTGCTTGATCTATGATAATTTAAGTTCACTCCACATATCTAAAAGGAATATTATTCTTTCCTAATTATTATGAAGCCTGACCCTTGAAACCTACATATTAATCATCTAATCTGTAATTTTTTTCCAGCTCCCTTGAATATATAAATCTATTCCTACAGTAACACATTGTAAAGTGCATGTTCTGAGAAACTACACCAGAGGCTATATTTTACATTATAAAAGACTAAATTAACACTGAATTACTCCCAGGAGAAAGTTTACCTATGCATTTAAATGGAAGACTTTGTCAAAATCTATCCTGGGTGTACTATGTCCCCTATAGTATTTAAAACAGATACAATTACAGATTCTTTTTTTCTTTCCCCGCTTTATTTTTCAGCAACAGACATGTTCCAAAATCCAGTATTCATTATTTAAACAAAACCATTTTTCTTACAGATATTTTTTTTAATTACCTCCAGCAGTTCGATACAGCCTTCCACCACAACTAGCCTTTTTATTTTATATTTTTGAAGGAGCAAGAATATCCATAAATGTACATCGGGAATAAAAAATTAAGACACCAAAGGAGCCAAGCACAAGAAAAAGGCTGGAATCTTCCAAGCCTGACCTATGAAAAGGCAAACATGCTATTATTACGCTTATTAGCAAATTGCAACATTGTGACTTTGATTCTTTGATAGCATGTCTGGTTTTTAATCTTGCAGAGCCCTCTAGTGGGTTTGACAGGATTGCAACATTTTTAATTTCAATTTTTTTCCCACTAGCTATGACCAACAGTTGGGTTTGACAAACTAGAAAATAAGGGAGGCGGAAGGAATCATGCTGAAGAATTGTTCTGCGTGGCCTCCTTTCCTTTGCTAACAAAGGCCCGGTGGATACACATGTTCCTATATTCAGAAGGGTCTTTCAAAGTAGCACCCAGACTTCTTCAGGCAAAGTAAGCATGGATCTATGGAAATGTATCTAATATCTAAATCCTGCAGTCTAAAGTGGGGATTCTGAAACATTTTTTGGACTACGGGTCCTCAATTTATGACCACAATTGAGCCAAAAATTTCTGTTGCTAAGTGAAACAGCTATTAAGTGAATTTTGTCCTATTTTATGACCTTTCCTGCCACAGTTGTGAAGTGGATCTTGGCAGTTGTTCAGTTAGTAAAATGGTTGTTAAACGAGTCCACCTTCCCCATGGACTTTGCTTGGTCACAGCAACAGTCATAAATAGAAGTCGGTTGTCAAGCATTTGAATTTTGATCACGTGACCATGCGGATGCTGCAGCGGTCGCAAGTGTGAAAAAACGTTCATCAGTCACTTTATTCAGTGCCGTCGTAACTTCGAACAGTCGCTAAATCAACTGCTGTATGTTGAGGGCTACCTGTACTGGACACATTTCGATTGTTTTGACATGTTATGAAAATCACATGCCCCGATAGGTGCAATCAACCATGCAGAAAGCAATTAAAATAAACATGCAGCCCCCCCGATCCATACATCCATTTCAGCTCTGATATATCATCTCACCTTCAGCTTTTTCTTTTTTCTTGGGCATCTGGAGACATATTTCAACAAAAGACTGAGTTGCCATCACCAATCATTCCTCTATGTCAGGGATGTCAAACTCGATTTCATTGAGGGCCACATCAGGGTTGCATTTGATCTCAGAGGGCCGGGGTGAGGTGGTGTGGGGAGTGGCTGGGGTGTGTCCCAAAGCGTGTTGATGGTGGGCGTGACACAGGACTCGTGTCAGGGGCACCTGTGGTGGCCAAGTGCTAAGACAGGACTTCCCTGAGACCCTCCTTCACTCTCATTATAATCTTTCTTTCTTCCTTCCTTCCTTTTCTTCTTTTTCCTTCCCTCTTCCTTCTTTTTTCTTCCTTCTCCTCTTTCCTTATTTTTCCTTCCTTGCTCTCTTCCCATCTTTCCTTCTTTTTCTTTGTCTTTCCTCTTTCCCTTTCTCCTGTCCTGTGCCTTCTTGCATGCTCAAATGCAAAAGGGGAAACATTTTTCCTTTTCTTTTGTTTTTAGTTTGTTTTGATAGCCCTTGAAAATGGGCTCGGTCTCCCGCAGCCCTCTGCCAGTGAAAATGGAACTTGGGGACACGCATTCTGTTTTCGCTGGCAGAGGAACCGTGGGCCAGTCCTCTGCTGTTTCCAGGGCGGCCCCGCGGTCCAGATCTAAGCATCCCATGGGTCGGATCCAGGTCGCGGGCCTTGAGTTTGACACCCCTGGAATAAAGGTAATCTTTGACTTACGACCACAATTGAGCCCAAAATTTCTGTTGCTAAGTGAGAAAGTTGTTAAGCTCAATTTTACCACTTTCCTTTCCACATTTGTTAAGGTGAATCTCTGCAGAGGTTAAGTTAGTAACATGTTTGTGAAGTGAATCTGGCTTCCCCATTGACTTTGCTTATCAGAAGGTTGTAAAAAGGGATCACATGACCCCGGGGCACTGCAACTGTCACAAAAATGAGTGTGTTGCCAAGCATCTGAATTTTGATCGCATGACCATGGGGATACTACAAAGGTTATAAATGTGGAAAAATGGTCATGTCATTTTTTTCAGTGCTGTTGTAAGTTCAAATGGTCACTAAAAGAAACTGCTGTAAGTTGAGGACTACCTGTATTGCTGTGTGTTCCTGAAGTATGAGTTACCATGTCTTTTCTATGGGCACTGTCTTTAAAGCAGCACCTTTAAAAGGTTGACTTTCATCATAGATTAAATTGTATGGATCAGAATTAAATTCTATGGAGTGCCATACTTCAGGGAATGTGTTTCTCTTTTAACATTCTCTAAATGTATCATTGTTGTATATAAACTGTAAACTGCTTTGTTTGTTTTAATGAATTGCTGGCAACTGTTCAGCATATTTGTGAAACAGTTTAGCAAGATGGGCCAATTAACACACCACTTTAGTTAAATGTTAAAAGGATCCACTGAACTATGTAAAATATTTAAAATGGCTACATAACCCAATAAAAATGGAAGGATGAAG
Organism: Oxyrhabdium leporinum; assembly: GCA_032468155.1. Lineage (NCBI taxonomy): Eukaryota > Metazoa > Chordata > Lepidosauria > Squamata > Cyclocoridae > Oxyrhabdium > Oxyrhabdium leporinum. The sequence goes on along the minus strand of JANHFL010001664.1, from coordinate 55,573 downwards.
GAGAGTTAAATGAAGCCAATGATTAAAAAAACACCTCAATATTCATTTAGGGAAATTAAAATATTGTCCAATTTCCAAATTAAAATGTTCAGATTCAAACCAAGAATTGAATATCATGTGTGCCCTTTCCTGGATTTCCCCAATCTGATGCTGCTGACCAAGCTCTCTGAGAATTCTGGAAGTTGTAGTCCAATATATCTTAATCCAGATAGCCATTAAATCTTGCTAGTGGTTGAGGCAGCACATTACGAGAGTCAGAAATCACCACTCGAAGGTAAAAAAAAAAAATATCCCTCACTTCCTTTTCCAAGAAACTGCCCAATTTTCCATCAACACCTGTACCAAAAGAACACCTGCAAGATTCTTCAGCATCATTAGTGCTGTCCTCATTGGCCAACTGGGCAGCAGTGGATGCAAAAAAGAAGGGGGAAATAGCCAGGGAAGAAAACCAGCAGTGCTGTCATCGCTCATCCCTACAAAATTTTGTAACTTCCCTTGAATTCTGATTGCATTGTCTCTTCTGAGACCCACCCATTCAGAAACCCTCATTTGTCAACGTCCAACCTCTGCTGGGCTCACTATCACATCGGTTCTCTCTGCCAAATAAATGTTTTCTTAAGGAAACACATGCACACATTAATACTCTTTGCAAGGAAAACAAAGCCTTTAATCTGCGAAACAACAGAATGGAGAAAGCCATTGCCAACCCAATAAGACCCATGGAAGCACCAAGGAACACCAGGGAATGAGAGAGACACAGGCCAGTAACTTAAGAGGACATCCATAGTTCACTGACAAATTCTGTTTCTTATTTGAAAGTTACGTGCATTTTGCACTCTTTCCTCATTTTATCATTTGCCTCAGAGGCTTGATTAAGTTTTTAAAAGCAGACTGGAAAGTTGGTGAAGTGAGTACATGAACCTCCAAAAATGAATCACAGGATATAAACCATAAGCATTAGATTTCAAGTGGATGAATCGTTTGCCCTGAAATGTTTGAGGTGACAAATGGAGCTTTTTTTTCCTTTTCCACACGAGTTAAGAAGATTCAAGCAAAACACCCTTCAGCTCATGCGCTTCACAATGTAGACTATCATGGATACTATCCACTTGTTATGAAAGTTGAAGAACTATCAAGGCTTTCACTCACTGAGTGAAAAATCTCACCTCCACTTGATCTCACCTCCACTTGATTATCCAGACTTTGAAAGTCACACTAGTACAACAAGTTCCTATCAGATGCTGCTAGCTACATAAAAATATGTACATATTTTATTTTAAAGCAGCATTTTAAAGAATACCGAGATTATTATTGGGTAGAAAAGTATACACTATTTAATAATAGTTGTAGGAGAAGAAAAGGCAGAGTTTGTGGGTGGAGTCAAGAGAGGAATCAGACTGGAGTTGCACTGTTGTCACAAGTGATCCAAATCCAGCCACCTTTGAATTCCATTGACTCTCATCTAGTGCCAATTTAATGCTGACCATTAGTTGAGTACATTGTTCTGCATAGGTGTGAGCAATAAAGCTTCTGAACTGCTATGTGTGGTCCTGATTCTTTGCACCTGGCAAGTTTTCCCAAGGACACAATGCAGCCACCATAGACTTGGTAGACTTTTAATTACTTACTCTTGTTAGGTTGCCATTCCAATCCATAGTTTTGCCACAGTGTTTAGAACAAAAAAACCATGTTTTTTCTCTTCACCGACTTCAAGCCATGAGAAATAAAGTTTCTTCTTTATACTAGTCTATAAATATTATTCAGAGTTTGGCTGTGCTTGACCCTGAAATTCTCAAGTATATTCTCAGCCACACCTAAGGATAAAAAGGAAGGGCCGTACCCAACTCTGATGCTTGCTGCAGCTCGTTCGCTACATGCTAAACTATTAACTAACCATTAACTATTAAAATGATGTCTGATCACATCTAATGTATGCAATTTATGAGTAATTCATGGAGCTAAAGAGCAAGTACGAAAGTCAGAAACAAAATCAGTGAAAGATGTTAATGATGACTATAACTGAAATACAGTTAATTTTTAAAATATTTGTTGGCTTAAGAACTGTTTCATGTACACTTTATATTAATATTATTTACAACATGTTCTTACATTATGAGTACGGTGAAAAACCTAATATTACTCTATACGCTCTTTATCCTAAGCAATGTCTTGGTTCTAAGTCATCCAATATGAGAGCCAGAACAATTTTGGTCTCATTGCCAGACTGAAGTTATGCTGAAACAGATCTATAAAATCTTTCCATAAAGTGAACTCCGAATTGCAGGCCAGTCTCAAGCACTTTGAAAAGGAAATATTAGCAAGTACAAATAGAAATTAAAAACCTAGAGGTTGAAGACAGATTTCTTCAATAGCATTCAGTGGGCAACTCCTTTTAAGGGAGTATGATTCTCAACCCATGTTCTGCATGTTCCTTTACTACAAACTGCCATAATATTTTTTTAATAATCTTCTAGTGTTCTACCGTTATGCTCCATCAGTGCTGACAAAAATGCAAATCACATAGGAAAAGACTGCTATGAGAATCAGATAATTTAACGTATCCCAAGTATCTTGGCTGAGATGCTAAGAGTACTAATCTCTCTACTATTTGTTGGAAGTTAGGATTCATTCTTTCAGATGTACGGTATATATAGCATAGTGTGTTTTACTGCAGATACGACTATTTGTTTAATGACTGTTTGGCCTTGGAAAAAGTAACTTATGACCAGTATTCACACATATGACCATTGTACCAACACTGCAATCATGTGATCATAATTCAGGGACTTGACAACTGGCTCACATGTACAACCAGTTGCACCACTCTTTGATCATTTGATTGTAATTTGCAACCTTTTTTGCTGATTTCCAGCCAAAAGCTGGATCATTTAACAATTGCCATAAACATTGTAGTAAAATCAGGTCCAACTTAACTTACAACCACGACGACTTACAATGGAAATTCCAGTCTTAATTGTGGTTGTAAGTCAAGGACTATCTGTATTTAGAATACTTATGACTTCTCATCTTCCATCAAAATGTTTCAGTTAGTGGAGGATAAACTTGCTTAGCTTCATTTGGTTTGGAATAACGGAATAATAGTGTTATTATTTTCAACAGATGATGAAGATTCATTTTTTTGCTATTTAATCAATAACTATAAACAGTTTTGTTTCATGCAGGTCTTTCTAGATCTAAAACAACGTACACATATGTCTAGAGTTACAGACATGCACACAAACACACAACAAGAGAAACAAACAGCATGTAGGTCCTTACCATGTGCCACCCAGCCATGTTTACATTGATCACAGGTTCTCAGGTTTATCTTCCCTGGTTGGAAACATTCACATGTGCAATTTACCAATGTGCAGCGTATTGCCTAAAACAAAAAAAGCGAAACCAACATATATAAAAAATGTTACTTGAAGAAGAAGTAGTAACTCTATAATTCGAACAATCAAAGTTCTTCATATACATTATCTCAAAATGTATAACTCTTTAAATTATTTTTGAGGAAGGCCAAGTGTTGCAAATTTAGGAGTGACTGAAAAGATTAATGGCATCAAAACAACTGACTTTGAAGCAAGAATTGTGTAACAACATTCATGTAACATAAAAGCTACACACTATCAGGCCATTTCTCTATTTCGACCTAACTACAGTATTAACATACCCCAGAAAACTCTTTTTTCTGGCATGACCGCATACTGTTGTATCCCTATCTTTCCCAACCCATACCTGAGGCGATCATAACTTATCCTTGGCCTTTTCCAGTATTAAGGAGACAGGTACAATCAGATCTACTTCATCAACCACATATCAATGGGAGAGCAACTATGTGTAGCACCTATTAGCCACTTTAAGCTGCTGTGGATATAGTTCTCCTCTGCTGTATAGGGGCTCTATCCGGCAGAGCTGTTCTGCTACTCAATCTTCTGGCAACACAAGAAATCTGGATCTTTCAAACTTGGTTTTCCCTCCTGTAACACTAGATTTATAAGCCAATCCCCAGTTTGGAGACCTGGATCAGCTAACCAGCTATTTGGTGATGCTTCAGAGAGAACCGGTTCAGCAATTTTACAGTAGAATCACCCCTTGACCGATGCCTGTGAGTGGATGTTTGGGATGCTTTTTTAAGTGGGTTTACCATTCTTTCAGAATAGTGCTAAACCCATGTTTGAGAATCACTTACCAGGTGTGAGGGAACGCAGTACAATATAGTGGGAAAAGACTCTTGCCCCATTGTGCAACTTCTCTCTCTCCTTGTCTGTTACTTGTTAGCCTAGTTTTAAACACAGGTTTACTGCTCTGTCAAAAGAGCATTAAATACATGTTTTAACTAGCCTGGCTTAATGCCTGACAGGCATACAAGTGTGTATGCCCTAAAATGAGAGAGAGAGCCTTCAGCCTGTTCTCCCATCTGTCATGTGTTGTTTAGGCTATTTGTAAATGTGGGTTTAGTATTATTCTTAAAAAAAAACAGCATCTGCGTTCAAAAGAAGCCTCATATCCTTTCAGAAGAATGGTAACCTACGCTTAAATATACCTCTCAAATAACTGTCGGGCTCTGAGAGAGCTGTAGTGACCTTCAGCTGAGAGAGGAAGCAGGTAAACCATAGAAAACCTGTTCATTATTTACTGGGTTTCTACTCCTATAGAGGATTAGAATGGAAAATGCTACATGGAAAATGAAGATCCGGTGGGTTGGCTTTCAATTCTCCTGAACTGGAGATCTGATAATTTTGACCAGACTACCCATTTTTCTTTGTCTCTCTTCCCAGATCTGGCAGCTGATTGCTTAGATGGTTCATGGAATCCAGAACTTGGCACATAAAAATAAATCCCCCAATCTCTTCTGTCCGTTCTCCTGGCCTGGGACCAAGTTTCCAGAACCTTCTTCTGGGGCTGGAGACATAGATTTTGACAGACGTCTGAACTGCTACTCTAGAAGTCTCTAAAAACTCACTTCCCATTGCCAGATGACTTTTTGGGAGGGAGCAGAGAAGCAAAAACAGGAGAATCTATTGCTGTGTTTAAAATAGTTAGCCTTAAGGACTGCTCCATTTGGTATTTAATCTTCTGGCAGGATAGAACTCGGAAGTGGAAGAAACCAATGTGAGGAAAAGGCCTCAAAATCCTTCCATGCATTTTAGAATAGGCTTGATATCTTCTGTGGCTGCGACTATTACATCAAATATTAATTCTGGAGGATTCCCAATTTTTCAGAGGAGACTTTATAGAAACCCAATAGAAACACTGAGGCTGAAGAATCTTAATGTAAACACCATGTATGTTACAATGGATCTTTGCCATCAAACATAAACAGGACAAGCATTTTTTATTCTTTAAGTACATATTGAAGAATAGTTCAACTTCCTATTTCTCTAATTTTTGTGTAATAAAATACAAAGACAAACTTTAACATAAAATGGCTCGATGTTTGCTTTTATAAAAATTTAATGCAAGGAGTTGTCATAAAGAGCAAAATTATCCCTGAGCTACCCCAATTGTAGGATGTGTTAAGGCATCACACGCGGCCATGGAAATGAATAAATAAAAACAATTTATAGTGGAGACCAACATCCACATTTGGATTTTAAATATAGGACAATGTTGCACATTTTTGCTTGTTAGGTTACCAAATGCCTAAAGGATTTTTTAAAGTCAGTTATATCTTCATATTGTAGCATGTCATACTGCTTAAAACTGAGGTTGAAGTAGGTGCTGAAAGAAACCTAAATACAGAGCAAAGATCCCTCTAATACCCACGTTATTCCATCTCTAAATACATGTTTCTTTTCTGAAGACTTGTTTAATAATATACAACTTAACCATCAGGATTTCATTTGGTCAATATGTTCCTAAGCTCTTGAAGACTCTAGAAAATGTGTTGAGCCTCAAGAAAGAGTACAGAGAAGATCAACAAAGAATATTAGGGGACTATATGAAGAATGGTTCCAGGAATTGGATATGTCTAGTTTAATAGTTAGTTTACTTTATTGTCATTGCACCTCGTACAACGAAATTAAATGCCATCTTCAGTGTACATTATGACTATAAAAATAAAACACAAATACATGAAAAGAAGGATTGGGGGTGATGTGATAGCAGTGTTTAATATTTAAGGGCCTACCACAAAGAAGAGAAGGTCAACCTATTATCCAAAGTTCCTTAAGGCAGGACAAGAAGCAATGGATGGAAACTAATCAAGGAGAGACTCATCCTAGAACTAAGGAGAAATTTCCTAACAGTTAGAACAACTAATCAGTCGAACGACTTGTCTCCAGAACTTGTGAATGCTCCAACACTGGAAGCTTTAAAGAAGAAATTGGACAATTTGTCTGAAATGGTATAGGATTTTCAGCTTGACCAAGGGGTTGGACTAGAAGACCTACAAGGTCCTTTCCAACTCTGCTATTCTGTTATTCTAAGCACAATATAATGATGGAGGTATTGAACAAAACTAACTCAGGAGATCTGTGCCAGTTTCAATTTGCCTCTGTCACTGTTTTATTTTACAAAGTATAGAAGTTCACTTTTTGACAAATTAAAAGAAAATTTCTTTAAAAATATGCCCCCTTCTTATAATGAAAAGTACATAGGTAAGATTGAAATACATCTGAAAGGAACAAGACATTACTTCAGAGGGAAAAGTTGTGTAATTTAAAAATATATGAAGCAAATACATAAATAATAACCAAGACATTATTTTAGGCCAGGATCTCCCTTTTTAAAGAATATAGAAGATGACCGGGCCCTTTAAAGACTAGTAGTAAAAATATAGTATGCATTAAGGCTTAATTTGCACACATATTTTTGAAATGAAGGAAATTAAATTCAACATTCACACACATTAACATTGTACTCTAAGTACTAAAAATGCCAGGAAATGATCATTCTGCCAATTTGAACACAACCATTTATTATAGGAGGGTCAAAGGGAAGGAGGGAGGGGGAAGGAGTTTTTTATCTGCAGTAATATGTGAAATTCCTGAATGATGCATTAGCAATTTTTTTTTTTATTGCAAAACTCTATAGGAATCATCATTGTTTCAGACTAGCGCTTCAGGATGCAATCAAATGTACATTCGGGGCATATCCACACTTAATATTTAAGCAGCCACTGTCCTGGGTTTATGCCAGTTTAATATACCAGCCTAAGAAAATGGTATCCAAACTGAAACATGTAGCAAACAGATTGCAGGGTATTCAGTTCAAACAGCACACTACATTCTCCCATTGAAAATTCCCTACTGTTGTTCCCTCCACCCATTTCTATCCAAGCTAGCAAGTGAAAATGACCTTCTTTTCTATGGGTAGATCCTCTTGGATGTTTGTACAGGTAGCCCTTGACTTACAACCACAATTGAGCCCAAAATTTCTGTTGCAAGTGAGACATTTGTTCAATGAGTTTCACCCCATTTTGCAACTTTTCTTAACACAGTTGTTGAGTGAATCCTTGAGGTTGTTAGATGAGTAACATGGGTTGTTAAGTGAATCTGGCTTCCCCATTGACTTTGCTTACCAGAATTTCGCAAAAGGGGATCACATGACCCAACCATCATAAACGTGAGTCTCAGTTACCAAGGAGCTGAATTTTGATCATGTAACCATGGGGAAGCTGCAGTGCTTGTAAGTGTGAAAAACAATTCTAAGTCACTTTTTTTCCAGTGCCGTTGTAACTTCAAATGGTCACTAAACGAACTGTTGTAAGTCATGGACCACCTGCCCTTATATATGTGTGCCTACATCTATACATGTATTTGTATGAGTGGTGCATCGGTCACCCACACAAAGAAGTTAAACTGAATTTATACACACAGAATGAAAGTTTCAGAATTTGCATGCAAGCAGGCATAACTACAGGGTTGTCCCTGTCCCCCGTCCCCCCACCCATTTCTTATTGCCTAATGCTCTGTAATACATTTTTGGAAATATCTTTATCGTGAGTTCTGTAATAGCACAACGGGTATAAATCTTCTTTGAAAATAGAAGGGTTTTGACATACCAAACAGCCCTATGGATTGTTTGAGAGCTGGGAGTAAAATTCTTCTTATCTCAAGTGACCGGTAAAACAATAAAATATCTTCTGCTGAAAAGTAGCACAGGGAAAAGTAGGAAATCAGGGTGAAAGAGGACGAGGGGGAAAAAAACAAGGGTGAGAGGAAAAGGGAGGAAGCATGGGAAAAAAACAAAGAAAAGAATTCTATTGGAGTTTGAACCAGACACCCTCTACTTACAAGGCAAATGTTATAAACACTGTAGTACTAGGGCATTCATGGCAAAAGGCATTAGAGAACATGGTAAATATTTACCCAGCTGAAGAGGTTCTCCTGACTCTATGAAGCAGCCAATGAACTGGGCCCTGCTTGCAATAGGCACACTATGTAAAACAGACAAGCACCTCCGGGCAGCAGTTACATCGCTACCCAGGAATTGTTGAAAGACATTTAGGGGCGCCAATCAAAAACTGGGTGGCCATGAAGTAGCTTGAAAAAAAGATTTATCTGTTTAGAATGCAGTGCAAGATGTGTCCTGCTAGGAAGTGAGGGTGTTCTGTAGTGTATTGTGGCATGTTAAGTTTGATCCGTGTAAAGCAAAAAGTTTAGCACGAACTTTGAGATTTCTACTGCAGGAGATCAGGGGAAACCTAGAGAATTTCAGAAATCAAAGGAATATCGATATGGTAAGCAGATGAGTAAAATTTCAGGGTTTCATAGTGAAATTTGAGACTTATTGTCAGCTTTGGAAGTCATTATTGCGAGGCCTCTGCAAGCTGCCACAAAAAGTGTATGGGAAAAAAGAGGGTTTTACTTTCTCATGTAATTAGAAGATAATTTAGACATAACAACATTCTTGGTAAATGTTTCAAGGCCATCCTAGTTAGCACCTGGAAGAGGAGT
>JANHFL010001664.1:35251-46567 GCA_032468155.1 Oxyrhabdium leporinum | reverse complement strand
TCCCTTTCTCCTTTCCTGTCCCTTCTTGCATGCTCAAATGCAAAAGGGGAAACATTTCTCCTTTTGTTTTGTTTTTAATTTGTTTTGATAGCTCTGTGCCAGCGAAAACAGAACTGGGGTGGGGGGGAGGTCGCACACTGCAGGAGGCTGTGGCGGCTGAAAACAGGGTGAGCTCCTTTTTCACTAGCAGAGGTACTGCGGGCCAGTCCTTTGGTATTTCCCCTGGATCTGGCCTGCGGGCCTTGAGTTTGACACCCCTGCTCTACATCAATGTTTCTAAACCTTAGCAACTTTAACATGTATGGACTTCAACTCCCAGAATTCCCCAGCCAGCATGCTGTAGCATGTGTTCTCTCACTCATGTTCAGTCTGGTTTTCAGTCATTATTCACCTATGCATCTTTTTTACTGCTTCTTTTTCTTCTACAGCTCTTCTGCAGACCAAGGAGCTGTTTGGGATTGCTGAGTGGTGGGAGACCATGCAGAAAGAATCTCCTCTTTAAACTTTTTGGCTATAGACACCCCCTTGTTTCAGGGACCAAGCAAGTGTGTGAGAAAGCTATCTGCGAAATTGTTAGGAAAATCTCCCTCTTGATCCTTCAGATTCCTTGGACAGCCACAGCTGCTTTAATGAACAGCAGAGAGGTTCTGAGCTCACATCTCCATGAAGTTTGAAACATTTCCACCAAAAACACTTTCGAACACATTCTATCCTAATATGATTTTTTTCCTCATAATGAAAAACAAGCCTGGCCCCAATATAATGGTGGTAACCATTATACCATGGTGACTCTTCAAGTGGGTTAACACTACACTTTTGCTTAAATTTTCATTAGGCTTGCAATGTTGTTTGTGTGTGAAACAGCAAATTGCACTATTCACCATAATAGCTTTTCAGAGGGTATGGCTTCTCAAAATGCATGCAACTTTTACCAAGTTTAAACAATGCACACATGTAAAATTCCCCACAACTCTTAAATATTCAGAACAGAGATCCAAATATAGTTCTGAACTGAAGTAGATCATATTACTCAAAAACACCTTTCAAATTAGACATACAAATGAGCTACCTTGCCTTATTTATACATAAATAGCATGAGAATCAGAGACGGAGATGGAGAAGTAGAAATCAAGTAAGTTAAAATGGTGGAGAGAAGCATCTAAACACTGTGTAGGCAGCTTCTAGTGGTAACTGTAGAGCAGATTTAAAAGATGAATCAATAGTATGCCAAATACTGTCTTTCACTACTCTTCTCTCCTGCTACCTTATTTTTGAAGAAGTTTGTGAGTTGTGAGTCTCCGACTATAGGAAACATCAAGTCTGTTTCACCAAATTATTTAAGGCCAGTATCTTTATTGTGTTTCCTTGAAAGTCCTTTCATAGTCCAATATTTCATGTTCTTGTAAATGTCTAGATGATTCCAATGTTTAAGGGGAAATGTCTTGCATGGCTCCAAACGAGATGATGAATGAAAACAGTGGTCACAGAAATACAGAGTTTAATATCTAAGCAAGTACAATCTCAAGTGAGTTAAGAGCTTGCTTGAGAGCATAGTTGGTAAAATGCCTCATTTTTTAATTGGAAAAGAGTTATGTCCAGGATGAGGTGAATACCAAGATGGAAATCCATCTTAGGCTGCTTAGTTATTCGAGGTCCCACCATACCTCTATAGAATATTTATTATTTTATTTATTATTCATTAATAGCAGTTATCTACCCTGAGGGAGTCTGAATGGTGTGGAGCAACATAGAAACAAAATACAAAGCCAAACGGACAATAAAAATCCTTTCGTAAAAGGTCTATGATAGATACCCTGAATCAAATCGGTTGAATAAAGGGTTCACTGAAATTCTACAGAGTTTACTGGTTTACCAGATATGAACAGGGTTAAGGGGAACATGTACCTTTGGGGGAAGGGGCAAAAAAAAACACTTCAAAGAATAGGAGATCTTTTAAAATGCGCTGTCATTTGGTCTTCTCCCATGTATTTCTTCCCCATGTAGAGTATCCCACCTATAGTTTCAAAAAGACATACATGATGAGATATTGGTATGCCATGAATGAATGAAATGTCTAACCAAGATCACTTTATATATGTACTACTGTACAAGTCAAATAAAAACTGTGGCCCATCAAATTCCAACTGATACTTTCTTACCAAAACTATCTGTGAGACTTACTATTTTTGCCAAAATGGCGGGAGGCGTCACAACATATATGAAAGAGGTAGAGCTTCCATCGTGCTAGCACGATGCTATTGTCACTACTGCACTTTGCCCCTTGATGACACAGTTTTTCCCTTCTCTTCCCTCTATTCCAATCTTTCTACTCTAGAATTACTTGCAAATTTTGATTTGAGATACATGCCTAATTCATCCATTGTATATGCATGAAGGCTTGGGGAACGGCACATGAACTGCTGTCAAAGTACTTGTCTATGGCTCGATCACTTTGAAACCCGGGGAAAACTTATTTGTTTTAGATTTAGATAAGAGAGAACTATATTCATCCTGAAGATTTCTTGCCCTAAATTAACTTCAGATTCATAGTGAGGAAATAGAAACAGGATATAAATTAGAATGGATAACAGGAGGAGGGGTGAACTTATTAACTTCAGCTTTCCTCCTACCGTCCTGTCAATGGCACATATTTTCTCTCTCCACATGATGCAACTGTTTGTTTAGATGGAGAACCAAGCTGTAGGATTAACATATTCTTCATGCCTCATCACAAACTCTCCTCTTCCTGATTACACTTGGAAGCTGGCATCTTGACAACTGGAATTTTACTCTGGACATTAATCCAGAGTATTCATTAGGAGAAAGTGTGGAGGAAAAACCTGGGTGATTTAAGCACCTGAAATGCTATGGGGAGGGTGCAGCAGTGCTCAGAAGCTACAAACCTGGGCTGTGTCATAGAGGTCCACAATATAAAACCAAGTAAAATCTTCTATAGAATTTATGCATTTTTGGGCTCAAAAGCATGTTGTGCTATCAATTTTTGCTTATGAGTGAGCAGGTCTACTCTCATCTTTCTTGCAAGACTAGGAAACCACTTGGGGCTGGTGAAACAATTGGGAAAGTTGTAAATATTTATTTATTTATCTGTATCCCACCTTTGTTATTTTTACAAACAATTCAAGGCTGAGAACATATCCAACACATCTTCCTCCTCTTTCCTTTCTTCCTCCAACACATTTTCCTCACAACAAAAATTATGTGAGGTGGGTTGGGCTGAGAGAGAGGAACTGGGCCAAAATCACCCAGCTAATTTTCATGGCTTAAGGCAGGACTTGAAATCATGGCTTTCCACTTTCTAGCCTGGCTAGAACCAAACTGGCTCTCACAAAATCACTACTATCTCATAAAATGGATGCCACGGTGAATGTGTAACTATACAAAGGTGGTTGTAAAACATTTGTTTACCAGAAGGCAAACACAAGAGACTATCCTCCACCATTCCCTCCAACACCCTAAGACACTTTCTACTGGGCTAACTTATCTTTTCCTTTGAGTGGATGGATAGGCCCTTTTTCTGAACAAAGTGATGAATTGTAGCCAGCAATAATTTAAATTCAAATTCTAGAAATGCCTTAGTGACATTCCTGTGTATGAAGATTCTAAGTTACTATCAGAAGATGGAGTTTTAAAAACATAAACAATATAAAGAGAAGCAGGGAGAATAACACGACGCTGGGTTTTCCAAGGGCTGCCATAGGTATCTCATTGCCTACTCCTGCCTGCTTAAAGAAATCAATCTGCCAGGTGTTGCTAAAATTAGCAGTTGAGGTTGCTAAAACTTGCTGGTGTTAGTGAACTGAAGAGCAGAAGATTCAAAGGAATCAGTTGAGCACTTTGCTCAGAAATAATAGTGACTGCCATGATCACAAATCAGACATTCCTTGTATAAGTATTAACTGACACCCATAAGGTACAACCTGTGTACCGAGTAAATTTACTGCTTTGATATGATTAAATGCAGCAAAAAATCCTGTAATGAGAGTCCCGAAGCCTAGCACTGAGATCCAAGTTTCATTCCTATTTTCTGCAATTTCTATTTGCCCTAGACTGAGCATCTCAAACCTCTACTTTGAAGCTTCCTGGGTTCATTCCGTATTATATTATTAAATCACCTAGTTCTTCTTGCCTTTTGCAGTTTAGAGAGACTTAATATTTGGGTGTATCGCTCTCTTAACTAATTCTTCTTTTTCTCAATTATATCCTTGATCTTAACTAAATTATCTGCTTCCTCCCCTCAACTTTTTTAGTTGTCTGCCTATTGACACTTCCTTCAGCCATTCTGTTTTCTCTCTCCTTATCTTCTCTTCCACTTGGACCTTATTCTCTATTCTTATTTCTTATCCACCAGCCTCTGTTTTCCTAGGAAGCCTCCCCCTTTTCTAAGTAAATCTCTCTCTCTCAGTCCCTTCACATCCCTCACAAAGACTTCATGGCTTATCAACATCCTAATGACTGATCTCAACCTGAGCAGTTACAATGTGATGGAATATTCTGTGACCTCAAAGCAGTTTAGCAAGGTTATGGGGAGGGGGGGGTGGACGAGAGAATCTCAGCCAAAATGTGGCAGGCTACGTTTTAGCCTATGTGATAGACTAATCTTCCATTCCACTCAAATTTAAACTGTTTGCTTCAATTCCCAAGAAGAAGCAAAACTTAGCAATGACAACCATATATTGCTTGTATGTTCTTTGAGGTTTCCAGAAGCAATTACCTGTAAGGTCATCTATTTTCCTTTCACATCAAATGGTTTACATTTTGCAAAGACTTTAATATCAGAAGGTGCATTCTGGAAAGTCTAAAAGTCAATCTTAATCCTGCCAAAATGTATAATCATAATCTTGAGTTGTAAAGTTAAAGAATTTGCATCACCTATAATCAGCACTTATCTTTCATGCACACAATACACAGCATCAAATTCCCATCACAGGTATTTCTCTTGGGACTGAATGGTGAATGAATTTTAAAGAGGTGTGATTGAATCCTAGGTTGGAAACAAACTCCAATGTCAACATGTTTTTGCCACTGCATCTTCTCTTGCATTCCAGAAAAATAAAAAAACTAAAATATAGTTGGAACACCGTCCAGATGTTAGTGGCTAATGAGCTAAACAAGGATGGATTTTTATGCATTCAAAACATGCACATTTATTTTGGTCACTAACTGTAGATGATGTTGTCAAAAGGAACCCTGAAGTTCGTCCTGTAAGGACAACTTTGATACACTTCCTATAGGTAGTCCCTCACTTACGACCTCAATTGAGCTCAAAATGCCTGTTACTAAACAAGACAGTTAAGTGAGTTTTACTCCGCTTTATGACCTTTCCTGCCATTGTTGTTAAGGAAATCACGGCAGTTGTTAAGTTAGGAATACTGTTGTTAAGTGAATCTGGCTTCAGCCAGAGTTGGCTTATCAGAAGGTCACAAAAGGTGATCACATGACTCTGGGACAGTGCAACCATCATAAGTACATGCCAGTTTCCAAGCGTCCAAATTTTGATCACATGACCATGGGGATACTGCAACCGTGTGAAAAGCAGTCATAAGCCAGTGCCGTTCTAACTTCAAACAGTCACTAAACAAATCGTTGTTGAGTTGAGGACTCCCTGTACTGTACTTTCAGACATTCATATGTTAAATACGTCTTATGAGAAGAGCATACAGATCTCTGCACATTGAATTGTTAGAGGTGGGTTTAGGTAAATGAAGTCAGGGATTGCCAGCTATCACAAATTTCTTAAAAGGCAAATAGTGTTAATTAGAACTTTAACACAGAACCATAATAATGAGATAGACATTGGGATTTAAAGGGGGGTAATATGTAATAGTAGCAAAGCAGATATTTCTAAATTTGTAATTTACTAAAATTTCATCTTAATGTTGCAATTGCATCTGGCTACGATGAAATGAAATAAGAGCAGGAAAGCTGGATAATTTTAATTCTAATTCTAACTCTGATTCTAAATCTGGATTAAATGTAAATTATCCTGTCATTCCCACAGACACATATTATTTCAGCACCTTGAAAATATTTAAATAAGCTGAATTTACTTAGCTTAATTTGCTTCACAAAGTCACAGATTTTTATCCCCAAAGAATCTATAAGATCCCCTACATCCCAAACACATAGTATTCAACATAAAACAGGAGTCCTTACCTGGTTTTTCAAAACAATCAGGATGTCAAGTACTGTTCTTACCACAACAGATATGTTTTTATGAAACTCACAGCTCTATTAAATTGTTATCCATCCCAAAAAAGCATGGACCACATCTTTCTCCTGCCCCCTTTCAGGGATTCTTTTTATTTGCAAAAGTACTCTGTAATTTTGACCTGATCTATGGATAGAAACTGACCCTCGCTGCAACCCCAACTAATATGGGGTTAGGAGAAGCCAGGCAGCTACAGGGAATTGCTAAATGTATGACTCTTTTGTTTGTGTGATGGCTTTTAGAGAAGTAGTGGCTGGTTTAAGGCTTGTGTACAGTTGTATTTCCATGGCTCATACCCTTAAGCGAAATGTTATCTTCAAACAGAATGCTGGCCTTCTCTGCTCTAAGCTTTGCTTTCCACTTAAGAATAGAATAGAATAACAGAGTTGGAAGGGACCTTGTAGGTCATCTAGTCCAACCCCATGCTCAAGCAGGACCCTGCCTATACCATTTCTGACAAATGGCAGTCCAGTCTTTCTTGAAAGCCTCCAATGATGAAGCTCCCACAACTTCCGAAGGCAACTTCTGTTCCATTGATTGTTCTCACTGTCTCACTGAAAATTTCTCCTTAGTTCCAGGTTGAATCTCTCCTTGATCAGTTTCCATCCATTATTCCTAGTCTGTCCTTCAGGTGCTTTAGAAAATAGCTTGACCCCTTCTCAGTGGCAAATATTGGAACACTGTTATCATGTCTCCCCTGGTCCTTCTCTTCACTAGACTTGCCATGCCAAGTTCCTATAACCATTCTTCATATGTTTTAACCTCCAGTCCTCTAATCATCTTTGTTGCTATTCTCTGTACTCTTTCTAGAGTCTCAATATATTTTTTGTAGTGTGGTGATCAACACTGGATGCAGTATTCTAGATGTGGTCTTATAGAGTTGTATTAGTATCTCATGTGATCTTGATTGAATCCCTCTGTTAATGCAACTTTGATTCCATTGGCTTTTTTGGCTGCCGCCACACAGTTGGCTCATATTTAGTTGATTGTCTACTAAGACTCCAAGATCCCTCTCACAGTTACTGCTATTAAGCCAGGTTTCACCCAATCTATATGCGTACTTTTGATTTTACTTGCCTTTACTTTTCTCTACATTGAATTTCATTTTGTTAGATATGCGCCTTGTGTTGCTTAAAAAGTTTCAAAGTGGTACTGTCACACAATTGTAAATAGCTACTATAGCCCTCAGAACCACATCTTTAAATACAATGGGCATGAGCCATATGGAGCACCTCAACTGCCTGACTGTGCCCCAGAGAGTATCCCAGAATGAGCAGAGGTAAATATTTCAAACTATTTCAAAAAAGTAAAGAACCAAAATGGAGTCCTGATGCCTTAAAGATTTTTAGCATACAGGTAGTCCTCGACTTATGACCACAATTGAGCCCAAAATTTCTATATTTAAGTGAGACATTTGTTAAGTGAGTTTTGCCCTATTTTACCTTTTTTGACACAATTATTAAGTAAATCACTGCAGTAAGTAAGTTAGTAACACGGTTGTTAAGTGAATCTGGCTTTCTCCATTGACTTTGCTTGTCAAAAGGTCGCAAAAGGGAATCACATGACTCTGGGACACTGCAACTATCATAAATGTGAGTCAGGTGTCAAGCATCACATGATCATGGGGCTGCTATAAAGTTCGTAAGTGTGAAAATTGGTCGTGTCACTCAGTGCCATTGTAACTTTGAATGGTCACTAAATGAACTGACTATCTGTATTCAAAAGTATATCTTAATATCCTGAATTCCCGCCCTCCCAAATTAGATCAATTTTGCTCACTCCGAAGGTGATTTAAGGAGTCGTACAATTATTTTTTAAATAAATCTATATGAACCTCTGTGCCATACATTTGGTACAAAGCAGAAAGCATCAGTAGAGGCAATATACAGTATATTAAACATCTTTAGTGATTATTAAATTAACAGCTGACGTAATATCTTCAAGATCAAACATTGTTGTTTAACTTTAACATAATGTTTATGCATTAATCTATTGCTTTTATGTCTTTAGTTTTCTATATTGTTGTTTTAAACCTTGTTGTGAGATTTCTCAGTATAATTAAATAAATAAGTATGTGGACAATGAAACCATTCTTTTTGAATGAAGAAACCTTTCCCATCTAATCCACAGACCTGAGATTTTCTGGTTGTCTCCCATTCAAGTAGCGACCACATCCAATCCTGCTTAGCTTTTTAAGAACAACCAAAGTTGGCTAAATGTATCTGTTCACGCTCTAAATGTATGGATTCTCCCAATTCAAAGAAAAGGAGTCAACGTAACTCAGGGGTTCTCAACCTTTCCTTTACCATGGACTCCCCCCGCCCCTTTAAATATCTTTTGTGGCCACAGACCATGGTCACAGACCACCAAGACTTAACTCAAGATTTAAATCATAACATTTCTTCAAGCCTTCATGGACACCATGGCCCGCCCCAGAGGTCTACGGACCACAGGTTGAGAACCAATGATATAACTCATTTCACAACCACCTTTCTTCCTGTATGGTATTGTGGAAAGTGATTTCATTCCCCACACACACACACACACACACAAAACCCCTGCCCTTGTGGCAAAGATCAGAAATGCTAGCTTGCATGACGAATGCACAGTGCTTTCACCGATTAACCAAAATAATATTTTTTCCCTGGCTGGCAGAAAAGAACATGAGCTGTGGTTCTAAAGTCCAAAGTTGCCTAGGCAGATGCCTCAGCTTTCATCCAAATAACCTTAGATTTATAGCACAGAGATGCAGTTTCTCGAAGCAATGCCTTTCTCCCATGGGAAAGGTCTTGTGGGGATAATATTGCCTCCTATGTTCAACATTATACAGGCGATTCAGGCTAAGCCCTTAAGCGTGTTGACGCTGTAAATCTGCTGGGATGATCCTGGCATTCTTCAAAGCCAATGGGCTTCTTTGGAGAAGGGAGGGGGCGATGCCAATGCATATATTATGATGTCATTGCATTCTGCAGCTTGCATCTGAAGTCATGATACAGTGCTGTATATAACTGCAACATTTGATGAAGACATCTTCCAATGCATTTTATTAAGGGTAAAGTTTTTCCTGTCAGTCGTATCTGACTCTGTTTTTGACTGGAGTCTCAAGCCCCGGGCTGTCAGCTCTCCAGCTGACACGCTCAGCATCTTTAACCGCTGAGCCATCGGGCTTCAACATTACTTCAATGTTATTATGGTTTGTTATCAGCACCGCTGCCAAAGCCTTGCGCTTGGACCCAAATTTAACTGAAAGCCCTCCCATCTTTTCCATCATTGGAAAGCTGATTTATTTCTCTAGGAGGCCACAGCATAAGGCAACTTGTTTTTACCTCTTCATAGACCAGAACATGCCAACTGCTCGAGATTGCAACAGCTGTTCAGGAAAGGCTTTTTTTTTCTATTCAGGTAATCAGTGTAAACTGTTTACAAGAGACCAATATCTCCTCTCCTCACAATTCTGGACAATATTTCTTCTACTTTTTGGTTCTGTTTTCTGATTGTTTTTTGGGTGGGGTTTGAGTCACGTGAAAAAGAAAAACATGAACATTTGAAATCCACAGAGTTTCATGAATTCATTCAGGAAACTGTCTGACACGGACAACACCATGAACTGCTTCAAAGGCTTAGCAGTAATTCATCTTTCTTTATGCGTGAGATCGTAACCTTCTCGTCTCTTTCGCTCTGATCACAACCGCATTGCCAAACAGCTTCATCAATTATCTATGGCTAAAAAGTGGACTCTAACATTTGGAGAGTGTTATTAATTGGCCTCGGTAGTGCCTAATGAGTTTGAAAGCTCCTACCTGCCGGTCCCCGAGGAGGATGGCTAGTTGCGGACAACAATTTACAGCACACCATTAACACATATGCCAGGAACAGCCACTGAGATGGAAGCATTGATTTGGCACAGGAGCTCATCCTGCAGAAAAGGAGGGCAGGGGGAAGGGGGGGGGAAAGGAAGCCGCTGAGAATGAAAGAACAATAATAATTTGGGAACAGTGTAAAATACAAGGCTATTTAAAAAAAGGGGTGGGAGAGGAAAAGTTAATGAAGACTGGAAATTAAATGAAGCGGATTAATAAAAACATAATACTTAAGGGGGTAGAATCACATTCACACCTAAACCGAGGTCAATTCTTAATCAGCCATGCTTTACAAGAAAGGATGAAGAACAGCAGATGTTTTCTTTCCAATTTCTGTCTCTGGAGGTGCTCTTTGTCTGATTCCATTATGAGGCTGAGACTATGAGCTTTGTCTGGTTCATTATCAGACTTTTGAAGACACAGCCCATCACCAAGTAAAGGAGGCAATTTTGGGGAGGAGCCTATTCCAAGAAGACCTCAAAATGCAGGTAGTCCTCAGCTTACGACCATAATTGAACCCAAAATTTATGCGGCTAAGTGAGACATTCGTTAAGTGACTTTTGTCCCATTTTATGACTTTTCTTGCCATAGTTATTAAATGAATCATTGCAGTTGTTATGTTCATAACTCGGTTGTTAAGTAAAACTGGCTTCCCCCATTGATTTTGCTTGCCAGAAGGTCGCAAAAGGTGTTCACATTATCTGGGGACACTGCAACCGTCATAAATAGGAACCAGTTACCAAGCATCCAAATCACGTTGCCATGAGGATGCTACAATGGTCATAAGTGTGAAAAATGGTCATAAGTCACTTTTTCAGTGATGTAACTTCAAACAGTCACTAAATGAACTATTGTAAGTTGAGGACTACCTGTACCAACATTGGGGGGAGGGGTGAATGGCCTTTTTTTTCATTGATAAAGCAGTTTTAGAAAATGGTGGGGATGGTGCCCACTGATGCAGGAAAAAAGAAAAAATATGGGTGCTAGAAATAATTCTGATCAGCTGGAAGACAGGACAATAAACAAACACTACTCTAAATTCTAAATTCTGATCTAAATTCTGATAAACAGGTGTTCTGTACCCATTCACAGCTATTTTTGGAATTGGCAAAAGTCAACTACAGTTGGACATTTTTGAGAGAACACCTGCAGTCTATTTTCAAAATTCCAAAGGTACCGATAGAAAAACCTTAGTAGCCTGTTGTACATTCTCAACAAAAATGGGAG
>JANHFL010001662.1:43354-54039 GCA_032468155.1 Oxyrhabdium leporinum | reverse complement strand
AATAAATAAATAAATAAATAAATAAATAAATAAATAAATAAATAAATAAATAAATAAATAAATAAATAAATTTTGACTATGTTCCATTTTATTTTCTCTTCATGTGTCGACTGCGCCTTCTGCATTGGTTAAGATCAAGTTAAGAATAGTTGATCCTTTTGCGTCTTCCTCCGTCCTCTGAAGGATTTCCCACGTCTTGTGGGAATAGGAGAGATTTTGGATAGGAATTTGTACTTCCTGAATCTGCATCAATATGTTAGTTAGAGGAAGTGATAAATAACAATATCTGTTTGTGTTTGAATTCTCTTCCATGGATTTTGCTCTCTGTTCTGTTAATTTGTTTATCTAGCAAGAGTTTTTCCCAACATTATTTTTTTAAAAAAAATTAAAGCGTTAAAAAAAGGCCAACAGTGCATCAAATACCCCAAAAGTTATGAAATGTCAATATTCTCTAATTCTCGTGAATGTGCAACTCTTGCAAATGTGGGGGGGATTAAAAAAAATACATTGCCATTTGAGATTGGGGGCCTCCCTGGCCCTACTTAGTATTAACCTCAATGTAAATATTTCCGACTAGGGATTTGTCGAATTCCTTCTGACGGCCGTGGCCCCTCGGTCTCTGACCCACACATAGGACAGACGGAACTTCACGGCGTGTCCAGTTCACAACCAACAATTCTGTTTTAAAGAGAAACGGCAAATTCACATAGTTTCAGGTTCAAAATTGGGTGAACTGAATCGTACCTTTTAAAAGTCTTATGAACCCCAAATCACATTCCCTCCCCCCCCCATGATTTCAGGAGAAGCTCTTCAGAGGGGCATCGGAAGATGGAAAACTCAGCGCAGGTGCAAGGGAGCGGCCGCAATGGATCCCGGGCTCTGAGGGTCCCCGCTCCCCCTCCTCTTCCGCAGGGACCTTTGCTCTGTAGGCAGTCAGGCCTCGTCCCGCGCCTCCACCGCTGGGGGGAAACCTCCGGTTTCTGCTGACCCAAACATCGTGTTGCAAGTTAGCCGATTGCCAAACTCTTGTGAGCTGGGAGTGGGGGGTCCTTCGTGTGTGTCAACGATCATTATGTGGTTCTGAACGAGACGCAGGAGATTTTTAACTGGACACCACATTCTCCTTTTCAGAAACGAATGTTTCACAATGTTTATTATCTTGCGACCCGCCTGGCACAGGGTGCTGAAATATGTGACGGTTCCTCGTTCAGCCATTTGCATCGGAGGCTCCGGGAGGAAACTGTGAAAATAAGCATTATTTTAAAAGGAAAAGCCTTTGGATTTTGCCCTTGGAAGACCAACCCAGGGATCGTAAGGGCAGCATTAGTTACAGACAACTAATTAATTGCAGATGTAATTAGCGGGGTTAAGATTTAAAAATGAATCCACTGTTCAAGGTAAAAGTAGCAAAGGCGGGATGCACCTAAAACGAAGCATAAATGAAACAAACAAATAAACCCTGCGCAGAGAGTCTGGGGCAGATCGCTTGGCTTTCCTCTCTGTCTACCACCCAGGGATGCTGCCTTGAGCGAGGGCGCAGGTCCTGCCCGCTTCTCTTATTACGCAGGAAGTCCCCAACTTACGGCCGCAGCTGGGACTGGAACTTCCACTGCTAAGCCTGGCAGTCGTTAAGCGACTCACGTCCGATGTCCTGACCTTTTTTTGCCACAGTTGTTGAGTGAATCTGGCTTGCCCCGTAGACGTTGCTGGTCAGAAGCCAACCCCTGACCTCGGACGCTGCAACGATTGTAAATATGTCTGGATTTTGATCCCGGGGCCGGTGGGAAAGCGGCTGTAAGTCTCTTTGCTGCAACTGCAAACAGTTGTCAACGAATGGTCATAAGTCGAGGACCACCTGCGTTCTTAGCGGGCAATTGCTAGCCCAGCAGGGCTCATAATCTAAGGTGCGCCTGCGATTGGCTTTTCGCAAGAGATCTGCTCATTTCCTTGCCCTTGAGAAGGCAGACACGAGTCTGTCAGTCCGCACCGGAGCAGAAGCTACCATGAAGCGGGTTCCTTAAAAGGTGACTCGGCAGAGTTAGTACTCAGTGCAAGGAGAAATGTACTCCTCTACCCTCCATGAAAATGGACTGGCGTTGAATCCAGGATTTTCCCCACTGACCAACTGCTGGCTAGGTCAGTGTTTCTCAGCCTCAAAACCTTACGATGCTTAATCCTTAGAGAGCTGGAGGCCACACAGCTTAAAATTGCCAAGAAACCCTGAGTTGCCGGCCAGGAAAGACGTCCCGCTCCTGCAGGAGGAGGGCTCCTGGTGTGGGGAAGAGAGCGGTCATCCACTCTGGGGTCATTTAAAGATCTACCTGGGTACCTCCAGGAAGCAAACAGGCGAATGAGACCGGGTCCATTTAGGAGAGGGATAAAAACATCCAAGTGCAGCTGAGTCACTAAAATCAAGATTTTAATCCCCCACTGAGACCGTGGCTTGATGCCATCTTTAAAACCTTCAGAGACTAGATCGACGTCAAG
The DNA here is from genome assembly GCA_032468155.1 of Oxyrhabdium leporinum. Lineage (NCBI taxonomy): Eukaryota > Metazoa > Chordata > Lepidosauria > Squamata > Cyclocoridae > Oxyrhabdium > Oxyrhabdium leporinum. Next base: position 51,552 of record JANHFL010001662.1, on the reverse strand, counting down.
GAGATGGTGGCTGCTCCAAAAATCCCTTTTCCAAGTCCATTGGTGGACGTTTCCTGAAATCTCCAGTCCAGAACTGAGGCTTTAGAGTGCTTGACTGTGGACAAAAACAGAGATATACGGTGGCGATAACAGAAACCTGGCGGAAGTACGGATGCAGTTATCCTGGGATACAGATTCCACAGGGGGAAAAGGGGACGGGTGTATTGAGCAAATGTTCTCCTCCTATCAAAGAGAACGCTGCATAATACTTTGCACGCTAGGAAACATGGGGCAAAGGGAAGCACTACAGTGGTGACGTCTAGATCCCAGGTTAAATCTTCTCGAGGGCCCCGCTACCACCGACTGACCTGGCCATTATAGCGAAGGTGATCGGAGGGGATGCTGAGTCCTTCCAACGAAGGGAATGTCAGTGCTCTTCACACAGACTGTGTGCCCCTGGAGAAAAGACGAGGACGTGTCCACGTTCGCCGGATGTGTCCACAAGGAGCCTGGGCAGTCGAGGCTGACCCTGAAGGACGGCTCATTCCAGCTCTGTCATTCGCTGGTGGTAAGAAACTTTATTGTTCATTTATTCACTTGTGGCTAAAAAAAATAAATAAATCTCCATCCGCCCCTTTTGGAATCAGGGAGGGAGCTGTGCAAGCGTCTTAAGAGCCTGGTGCTCGGCCCATGCAGTGAACCTAAGTCAGGAGACCCAAGGATCACAGGCTTCTCTCCTGCTTCCTTTGGATCCCGGCCACAGTGCTGTTTGCACAGATCCAGCGCAGCCTAAGTTACAAGGGGAGACAAAGTCACAGTGGGCCCTTCTGCCCTCACCCAATGCAAGAGCATTTCTCCCTCCGGTCCCTTTCCTCCTCCTCCTCCAGCCCTGCTTTGGACACCGACTGCTATTTCCTTTTTCCTCGTCCAACGAAAAAGCCGGATTGCGATGCACGGAAAAAGATACCTTCATGGTCAAAGCTGCGGCCTTCTCAGAAGGACTCTGGGGAGAAAGGAGGGAGATGAAAGAAGGGCCGGGGCCACGTTTATTTGTTCTCTGCGAAGGCATCTGCCGGATTACTGTGGGTTACCTCTGCTGCTCCTTCACCCGCCAGCCTTCGTCTGCACATAGATCCGGTTAAATTAAAGCCCGTGTCTATTTGTTCCTGAGATGTTGCTGTCAGCATTTTGCTGTCCAAACATCTGCAAGCCAAAAGCATCAGAAAACAACAGGCCCCTCCGATGGGTTTCAGAAACGATCAGAGGTGTAATTCCTTCTTTTGCCCTTTTTGTCTCAGCTGTGCAAACAGGAGCAAATCGGCCGTGTATCTATACCACCTGAGGGAGTCCACTTCCTGCTATGAAGCTGATCGGAGCCCGGAATTTAAGGAAGGAGGCCCTCTCGGAGAGGACCCGGCTGTCCTCAGAGACCCATCTAGGAAGACAGTTGTCTTCTCAACATTGCCTTTAGGATACGGCGCAAGGGGAGCCCAGCAAGAAGCAACTGCTTTGGATGAGAATTAGGCTTAGGGCCTAACAAGGGTGGATGCTGACTTGGATAATAATAAAAACTAGAAAAGGCCTCCCCCCAAAAAAAGCATTTGGAGTACAATGCCCTACGACGACCGATTACGTCACCTAACCCAGGCACTCCTGCCTATGCCAGCCCTGGCTGAGGATTTGCTTCTCGTGAGAAGCAGGGATTGGTTCTAGAAGAACCAAGCCTTTCTGAGTCATCAACCATCACTTCAGAAAGAGACAAGTCCAGGCTCAGGAGAGCGAAGTCTCTTCTTCCAGGTTCAGCCGATCGCGGGCAGGTGCTGGAGGAAAAGCTCTTCCACCAACAGCCCTTCCAGCTCGGGGCCTGAACTCTCCAGGGTTCTGACAAGGGCTAAAGACCCCGTTTCGTTTGCGCTCGTCTTACTCTTCTGGAGCGATCTCGTCATAATCCACCCCTCTTTCTAGATCAGGATACTGATTTATTTTTCTTTATCTAATTCAGTTTGGAGGTTGCCCCAAACGACTCTGGGGGGGCTTGCGATTCAAAGAAAACAGCAGTGTTTTTTCAGCTACCCACTGACTGGTCTGCAGTTAAGATTCTTCTTTTTCCTTCTTTTTGAAATCTGGAACAACATTTGTCCTCCTCGGCTCTCTAGGATTACTCAGTGATGATACATCAAAGATGTATTATCATCTCTCACTGATATTCACGGTTTGGCCAGACCATCTGCTGGTTGCTGATGACTTCTGAGACGGAATTCATCTGGTCTTGGAGATATAATATGAAGCGTTTCCTGTCTCTGTTTCCCCCCCAACTCAAGGCTCCAGGCCTGCTCTTTCATTCTCCCCTTCACGGGGATTGGATGGAATTCATGGGTTCGGCCTTTTTCGCCTGTTGCCTTAATCAATAATTAAGTACGCGGTTTATCAAATAAGCAATTTAATAAAATAAAATAAGAAAAATAATAATTAAAACAATAGTTTAATTAAAAAGGGAAAGGGGAAAAGCAAAAGAGCAAAAACTAAAATAAAAAAATAAATATATAATACTGTGCATATGTAGATGTGTGTATAAAAATGTTCACATTAGAAAACTTTGAATCGAAATAGGAGTTGAGTAGCTTTGCCGTTCTGAGGTAAAAAGAAGCCAATGCAGGAAGAGGCCAATTACTGAAGACTTCCCCCTCGGGAACCATCCACGTGCAATGGTTAGCTCAGCTTTTGAAGAACCTTAAGATCAGGCGAGGGCTGTGACCTTCTGCGGGAATGGCGGTGGAGACCAGAGCCCCAGATCTGACGAGGGATCTTCATTGGGAGAACTAGGTCCCTCTATCTCTGTAGCTTGTGTGGTGGTGAGTTCCTTTTCTGCCGTCTGCTATTCTTAGAGAAGACCTGGCTTCTTTGATCTCACTCCCCAAATTTTGTATTTAGGGCACCTCACAGGTCCTATACCAATTTCCCCAACCAATGTCTTTTCTCAAACTCCAACCATTCAAAATTTATTGCAATGCGACGGGTGGATGACCTTAAGGGAGGAGGGAAACACGAGCTGCCCAAGAAACAGTCAGACGAGAGAAGGAAGAAATGTGTTTGAATATTAGTAGAGAAGGAAAAGGCCCCAAGGACTTAATGGTCAGAGAAAGAAACTTAGGAAGGGCCCACCCTAAGGGAGCAGGCAGTTAAAAGTGGTGGTGGGAAGTTTGTACTTCGGACTTTCAAGACTGTGTTGATGTATCCTTAAAGCCAATTTAGCTCATCTGATTGTGTTTCCTGTCAGGTTTACCCGGGAGGGCTGATATTTATTCAAGGTTCCACCTCAGATGCACAAATCGGGTAACCGCTAGATGGCAGCCAAGGGGTTTTAAAAATAACCTTTAAATCTTTGCTGACTCCTAGTGGTCAATCAATAATAACATTTAAAAATGTTCAATGAATAATAGGAAGTAGTGGGTTGGAAAAAAGGAAAACAGCATAGTGCGCAGAACACTATGCATGCCAAATGAAAGAGGGTTTTCACCCAATAGTTGATGTTGAAGAGAACTGGAGTTTTGGTTAAGTGACCCATCAATCTTGGGCCTGAGAGTGTCACATTAAAACTGTACAAATGGCAGCATAACATACACCATCTCGGATGTGTAATAAGAACCCCCTCTGAGAGCAGCAAGATTTAGGGCAGCAGTTTTATCAGCTCCAGGATGGGGACTAAACAAGTTGTGTGGATGTGATCTAGAACAGTTTTTTTCCCCTCCAAATTTGACAAATTTAAGATGTGTGGACTTCAGCTGCCAGAATTTCTCATCTACCATTGGCTTCCATCAGCTGTGGGAGATGAAGCCCACAGAGCTTAAAGTTGGAAAAAAAACTGGTGTAGATCTACAACATCAGTGCAACTCAGGGAAATTGTGGCCCTTAAAAAGGAATAGCGGTGAAAAATACGCCGCCTTGTAGCAAAAACACAGTTATCGTTATCCTTTGAAGAAAGGTTTGTCTGTAGAGCTCTGACCCAGAGGCATAAACGACTTAAAGGATGAGAACACAGAAAACTGAATACAAACTTTATTAAGAAAATTAACAAGTGCTGACATACTTTGCAAAAATATATATTTACAAAACAAATAGCATGAAGTAGTTATACATTTTTCTTTTCACGACGAAAAGTCTTTTTTTCACATTATTTTGGGAAAAGCTGTGGGCCTGCTAACCAGCCCATCCATAGAACGATAGCATGGATCGCTGCTTGCCCTGGACATGATCCACTCGGTCAAACCCCGATCCGATCTGCCTCCAAGCTGGGAGAGCCGCCTTTCTCTTAGGGAGTCCTTGCTGGTGTGCCTCAAGACGGGGCCGAGATGGGCCACCCTGCTTCATCTCTCTTTCCCCTCTCTCTCCCTCTCGCCTCCTTTTTCGCTCCCCTGAGCGACCGCAGGGCAGGCACGCTCACTGCTCCCCTGCCCAGGGATGCTGGAACGGCTGCCTGCACGTAGCCGAGGGGCATCCCCAGGAACACCCCCCCCCCGGTAAGCATCACAGATACCGTTGGAGCATCTGGAATTTGAACCCTAACTCTTGTGTGTCCCTCGAAGGTTTTTGAACGTTAAATTCATCTTCTCTTTAGTAAAAGCATATATTAAGAATAGGAAGTATTAACTAGCACTCCCAATATGTAGCGTAGCCTCCAGAGGTAACACCTGCCCAGCAAATGCCTGTTATTAATAGAATCTTACAAGATCCAAAGCATGGTTGGGTTACTTTGAGTTGAACAGGGCTTAAGTTTGCCAAGGGTACATAGGAACATAGTATAATATGCAGAATAATCTTATTATATCCAGTAGGGCCAGAAGCAAGTAATTGTGCGTGGAATGGATGTGACTAGAAGGTCGCGAGTGTGTATGTGATGCGCGCGTGCCTGCAGTGCTAGATATAATTGAACCCCCACCAGTCCACAATGATACCCACCCACCCCCAAGTCCCATTACCTAAGTTACTGTTTCTCCACCTCTTTAACTTTAAACTCGTTGGACTCGACTCCCAGAATTTCCCAGCCAGTCATGTTGGCTGGGGAATTCTGGGAGATGAAGTTCAGCGATCTGCTGAAATCGCAAAGTGAAGAAACACTGACTTAAGCCATCGCTGGGCAATCTGGAGCTGCCTTGATTGCAGTCCTAGGTTTTCCTTCCCTATTATAGCTACTGAAAAGTCATTGCAGAGTTTATTTTGAGGACGAGAACTCACAAAACTAAACCATACTAGCAAAACATCTTACGATTCTTCCAACGGTAACAAACGGATATGTCTCGTCTTTGGTACACTGAATTTGTAGATGGGAAATACTGGGAAAATATATTTGAAGAAGCCGATTAAGACAGACGACCTAGGAGTAATTGGAGTTTATCTTTGGCATTTCAATTTGAACAAGGAAGTAAATATTTTTGCATTCTAGCTGCATTTAAAGGCCCCCGGAGCGCTGACGCTCTGCTCCCAGAGAAAGAATTCCACTCTGGTATCCTGGACGGCAATTTGTTTTTGCCATTTGGGCGATTAAAAGAGGGGAAAAAGATTGGAAGAAGCTCTCTGTTCGCTGTGGCACGGGTTGCGTTACGAGGCGCACTATTTCTTTTTTAAGTAAAGGAAAATGGCTTTGCAGACAGCTTGTTTTACATTTAACGTAATAAAGGCTGATTTTCAAAAGCTACTTTTTACCATAACTAAACAAAAAAAAATGCTATGCTATTTGGACCAGGAGCAAACTCCACAGGGCTCACTTGTAAAAGTGTTTATAATGATCCATAGTATCTTAGTAATGGCTACAACAAAAACCTTTTCAGTTTGCGATTCATAAAATTTGGTCACTTATGGCACAGATAGGGTTCCCTGAGAAGAAATAAAAATATGCGACATGCACGACTTCTCTTGATTCTGAACGTGGAGACCGGAAATCCTCTCTATGTCTCTCACTCTCTAAAAATTGTGGTTTTGCCATCTTCCAAGTGTCGGAGTGTATCTGGACGCCTTCCCTGCTGCCGGAAACTTCAGCTGTGACTCTTGAGCATGCAAAGAAACACAGTGTTGGCCATCTCTCTCTCTCTCTCTCTCTCTCACACACACACACACACACCCTTTGAATAATTATCCCCAAAGTCTCCCCCTTCCCTCCTTCTCCCCCCTGCAAACATTATCAAGGGGTCAGTGCCCGGATTCTGCACAGCAGAAGAGGATTAATGCTCTGTTTCATACAACTTGCTGCTCTTGAAGTTAGCGATACGAAAAATAAAATAAAAAAACCAAGCGGTTCCTGCTACATCAGAGAATATTGGCAAAGACAAGGCATTTCTGTGCAAATAAGGAACTCGGGCAAGCGTGGAGCCTCAGAGGGTGCCGAGAACTTCGCCGTTGAGCCCCGAGCGCCAGAGGCTCCCTCTGCCGAGGACCGGTGGGGGGCGGTGGGGCTGGAAGAGGGTGCTGCGTACGAGGGGGACGGAGGTCTCCGGCTCCCACGGAGAAGCATCCCGCAGGCAGCCAGCGCTGCTCCTCGCTTACATCTTGACTCTCCTGTGGGTAAAGAACAGAGGGAGAGTCTGTCAGGCAAGGTCTCCACGGGACGAGGCTGGAGCTACCAAAAGGAAAACGCCAACTCCGGACACACGGGGCCAGTCAGCCGGAAACCAGCTGGCCACCCCCGCTTACAAAATAGACGTAGCCATTGCTGGCTGCCGTCGATTCCAATTGTGTTCGTAGCACAAAATCAGAATGATGCTCGGGAATACTTTAGGCCACTCCAAAGGAGGACACGGGGGCTGTGTTCACACAAGATCCTTGAATAAGCTCATTAAAGAGGTAGCAGATCCATATACATGCGGCATGCAGGCCTCAGCACAAAGCCAGTCCATTCAGTTCATAGATGGGTTAGTTAGTTTATTTTTCAAGGCACGGTGTGATCTCAGAAACCAGTTCGTTCGACACTTAAACCAGGTTTAACCGTTGAACGAACGTAGCTTGTTAGCAGCTCTGTTTTAAAGCTACAGGTTTCAAGAAACTTTTCCACCTGGTTTTATATTTATGTTGGGGACTTGTACGGAAAAGGCCTTTGTGTGCCTTTTATTTATTTTAAGTTGTTTTCTGCTGCCTGTCCAAATTGGAGGGCTTCTTTTCGGAGCCTACTAGATCTAGATATGAAGATCCCCTCTGAGCAAATATGGCCAGGGCATGAGAGGAGTCCAACGCGATGCACGATATCAAAGTGAAGAGGTCCATCGTGCCTTCCCATCTGGTCAAGTGAAGGACCTCGGCTGATCTTGGCCGATGCAAAAAACAAAGATAAGCAGAGGTCGACCTCTTGTATGTTGGAGGCTGTAGACTGGACTCAAAGTAGCACCCCAAAAGTCAAAAGAAAACTACTTCCATATCTAGAAAACCATCTAGATATGTCCTTGAAGCCAACTAAAAGATGTGCTCAACTCAAAGAAGTTTCTACATTTTAGGAGGACAGGTTATTTCAACTGTAAATGAAACCTGGAAGGACTTCTAGGGTAACCGGACATCTGATTATGACAAAGAACCAGCACAACAATAGGGGCATTTCTGAGAAGGTAGCATAGAACTGAATTCTAACCGTGGCCAAAGTATTATTTATGTCGCTTGCTAATTTTAAGTTCTGAAGTGTAAAAGTATACTTTTTTAAAATTGTAAGTGAGGAAAGCAAAGCTCTTCCTTTGGTGGAATTTGGACTTTGTGGTACCCTGGGTCATTAAAAGAGGAGTACCTGCCTGCCTAACCTATACACACGCACACACACGCACACACACACACGCACAGACACAGACACACACACACACACCAGGGAGTCCAATGTTGAAGACAATAAAGTTCCAGGGGGGAGGAAGAGGCTCCTGAGGCAAATAGAAGCAACTGCAGAGAGGAGAGGAGAGGCCAGTTTCTGGGCACAGCACCCTCTCCGCCTGCCGTTCTGACCTGGCTTCCCAAGATCATGAAGCAGACTCCTCGTCCCGATAAAACCCCTTTTATTTAGCTTAAAGGGAATTCCTGTCTGGCAAAGTCCCGGCAAACAGTCTTTCAGGAGAGTTCACAACCACAGACCTTTGTCAGGCTTGGGGAGCTGCCAGGTCGATATCTCCCAACCGCCAGGCTGTAGCAGCAATTACTTGGCAAGAAGTCAGGAACAGATCTTCACCCTAATGAATTGAACTAATTGTCTCCTGCAA
>JANHFL010001662.1:33022-43254 GCA_032468155.1 Oxyrhabdium leporinum | reverse complement strand
TTCATCTAGTTGGGGGCCGCTGAATCTTTATTCTTGGTTGTCCCAAAGGTGCTTTTTCCAAGAGGCAACTGGACTTTCTGGTTTTCCTTTGAAGACGTTTTGCTTCTCACCCAAGAAGCTTCTTCAGCTCTGAACATGTTCAAAGAAAACCAGAAAGTCCAGTTGCCAAAAGCACCTTTGGGACAGCCATGGCCTGGAGGACTGAGAACCTCCACAGACTTTTATTCTGGGTACCCTGCACCCACAACAGTTGCGTGGAAAAGAAGAAAGAAAAAAGGCAAAAGAGATTAGTGAGCAATGAGCTGCTATTTTAGCAAGAACCTTCAAGACTTCAAAATAAGTCTTGAACTTCCCAAAACTGCATGCTGGCAACAGCCTGGTTAACACAAGAAGAAAGCTGAGAAGATGAAACAACTGACAACAGCCCTCTAAAAAAGCATAATTTTTATTATTTAAAAAGCATGTTTTAATAAATTTCCATATACGGTATATGGAAGTTATAGTATTAAACTAGCCACTTTTGTTTGAATGTACAGTGTGTAATATATGCGGTACACTGTTAGAACAAGTGAAAAGTAAGCAGGCTACATTAATATAGTTTTAGATATATTCGTATTACATCTGGCCACCTGTGGGGCAAGGCCCCCTTTAAGCAGCCGAGAGTTAAGTGGCTGCAATGCGGACATATAAGATTTGACAGAGCGGAGATACTCTTATTTGGGATTGGCTTGACATGTGGCCTTAAGCAGAGAGGAAAAATAGATCTCCGGGGTGCACGGAGGAAAATTCAAAGGACTCAGTTCGGCAAGCGCAGCTATGGGGCCAACTCTTTTGAAGCCGGGCGCCTACAAAGACCCGAGTATTTCCAGGAAAAACATTCATACAGAAGATTGCTGCCAAGAGACTACCCTCACTGTGTCTGACATGCTCGGGGTCAACTTCTTCCTTGAACTGCTCAAAATAAAAAGTCTGGAAGAAAATATATTTACTCAGAGACCATCTGAAGAGACCCAAGAGCTTCCAAAATTGGCTCTGGGGCGACTTCAGAAGGATGTGCAAAAGGTCCAAGAAATCTGGCGCGTGAAATCCACCAGTCCTCCGCTTGTGTTACTCATGAGGACTACTGTGGGGTAACTGACGAGGCGCCTGGCCACCTGGTTCACGTGAGTTTTATCTCTTTAGGCCCCAAAACTGGGAATCTCTCTTGGTGACGGATGGGAAGCAGCCTCCAGAAACCTCTTTGCCCGTCACGGTTCCACCTGGGGGAGCTTTTGTTGTGGGTCCTTTGGGGTTGCGGCTTACTTTTGAAAGTATTTCTCCAGGTACTCCTGGATCCACTTTAACTTGGAGTCGATGCAGATCTGTTTACTGCTGTTTTTCAGTCTTGCGCTGCCGAAAAAGAGAGGAGGAGAAAAAAAAAACGATAGAGTAGAAAATAAACTCACTCACATAAACCAAACCCAAATTTGCTAGTTCGACTTTTGTGACAAGGGACAATAAAGACATCTGCTCCTTATAACATTACACAATGAAAGAAAGTTTTTTATTATTATTATGGTGAAATTAAAACCATTAAAAACATTTGTGGCCATTACCGCAGATTGACACAAAGCAGACTACTTGAGCGACAGCTGGGCCACCTTCAAACCAAGGTCGTGGTGGCCTGAAGTTAAATGCATCCAAAGCTTTCGAGTTACCTTCAGAAGGCGTGCTTCGGAAGGTAAGTTACACTGTTTTTATTTTCATTTGGCCAATTTGGGAAATGTTGAACCTCCTCCAGCCTCTCTATGAAAAAAACTCCTTACGCAGAGTGAGGAACAATAGGGCATAGTTTTGTGAGTGACGCTTCTAGCTGCCAAGCAGAAAATGTCAGAAGAGGGATCTCAAATTATCATACTTTTTGGAGGTGAACTGAAAGAACAAACTCAACACCATTTTGTACTCTCTGACGGCAGCAATATTCAGCAACTCTGCAAGGGGAGAATAGCCTGAGATGACAGTCAGTAATCGATAGAGCAATGGAATTCCTAATGCTGCTTGTGTGAACTCCATCATTTATACCAAACCATCTTTAACATCATACAAGCCCATCTAGAGGAGCAAACCTCATTTGTAGAACGAAAGAGCTTTTCTGATATTTGCTGAACCCCTTCCCCAGAAAAGGCTATTTTCTAATGAACATTTCACCCAGAATCTGCTGGTTTCCTCATTGCATGAAATACCCCCAAATTCTGAAAATAAGCTGTTCAAGCTCCAGACTGTTTCCCACCAATGAACGGATAAGGGAAGTTCTAAACTGCTTCTCGTTTTAGTCCTACACTCTGCAACGGGTGTTTCATTACACTGCAGGAAAATGTTTCCACAGGACACGTCATTAATCTGTCTTCCTTAATCTTTTCTACTCAGCAATCCACATTCTGAGGCAGAATTCTATTTATAAACAATATAAACAGAATATAAATCAATTTCTAAAAACCATCAGTTGAAAATGAAAATATGAAACATTTCATTTTCACATATTTTACCCTTTTTCAAGAAAGTATATTTTTGCTTCATTTCAACCACATTTAATAGCAGAATAGAAAGAAGTTAATTATAAAGCTTCTCTATAAAATCACCCAAGTTGAAGTACTTATGACTATTTTTAATTTTTCTTCAAATACGCAACTAAACTTATAAATAAACTGTGGCTCTGTTTAGCATAAGGGAAGCATGTAAGGTTTTGCCCCCTCTTCCTGTGCGGTTTTAACTTTTTATCTTGTTTATATTAGAGGGATGTTTTAAGGGGAAAGGATAATCGCAGAAGATGAGTTCTTCTGGATTTTGAAGACCCGGGACAGAAGCAGAAGAAAAAGAAAGCTAACACTTTTGAATCTGGGTCCTGGAGAACATTCCTGGTAATGCCACAGGCAGCCACAAAAGTAAACAAATGGGTTGTTGGACAAATCAGCTCAAGAGTTCTCACTTGAGACACGGATGACCGGGCTCAAGCGACCCTACTTTGGTCCCCTCGTGTGAAGACAGAGGTCTCTGGGGAAGCCCCCAGCCCTGGGAAGAGTGGAGGGAGGCCAGCAGCAGAGTGCCCCGAGCCCAAATCCTGAGCCTACGACCGTGGGGGATGCTGCAATGGCCGGGCCAATCACAAGTCGTAAATCTGAACAGTTGCAAAATGAGTGGCTGGAAAGCAAGGCCTATAGTAGAAAGGACATAAAACCACAAACCCAATCCGCCTCAAAGACAAATCCAGCACCACAAACAACTTTTTCACTTCTCCATAATCAAAATTGATCTGCCAGAGCTCAGCCTTGAATGCCCTCTGGAAGATTGTCAAGGAGGAGGGGGCACCATCTGGGTCTCTGGATGGATAAAACAGCCAGGAGATAAGAGCATCAGCAGATCTCATGGAGAGAAACGCCTTCAACGGGCCCTTATCAGTCAAACAAGCTGGATGGGCGCTGGCACCCAAGGTTGGTAGCCCTGCAGATGCCAGACTAGGGACCCAATCGATTAAAAGCAGCACTGGTTTTTTTTTTGCACTGGTGAACGAAATATGTTGCCTCTTTTGATCTGCGGGAACAAATAATCTTTAGGATCATCTTAGTGCAGGGAGGGAGTGTCGCCAGGAGATGGGTGTTTGCAATCCCCCACTGCCAGAATCTCTGTCCTTCTTTGCACTGTATCAATCAACGAGCCGTCTCCTATTCCAACCTCTGTGATGTCTGACGTCCCCTAGACACCACAAACGGCTCCTGCCTTTTCCATGCAAGCATCTTTAAAAAAAAAATCCTGAAAACAGGAAACCTCCTGAAACTCCTTAGTTGAAACTTATAAGTCCTTCTTCTTTCAGAACGCTCACTCAAACATGTTTGCAAATTTTGATCCCTTCTGCCATTAAATCTGCCAAACAAAATTTACAATTTCCTTCGTAAAAGAAGAACAAAACCAGAACTTAGCATCTTGGAAGAATTAATCTGCTCAGAAAAAAATGGCTACTCCTGACAAGGTGATCCAGTTCTGTCAAACCAGTAAACAAAACCTAAGTAATGCCTTATTTCCAATTAAGAGGCAACGGGAGGCAGGGACTCGGATTTCAAAATCACAATTAGAGGCTAAATTGAATCGAGAGACTAATCTGAGGTAGAAAAAGCCGTTTTCTGGGTTTGTAACTCAGTGCTTGGTAACTTTAAGGTGCCGGCTGGAGAATTCTGGGAGTCCACGCATCTCAAAATTGCCAAAGTTGAGAAAGGCTGCTGTATCTCATGGCCTAAACCAGGTGACTTTAAGATGGCTGGACTTCAACTCCCAGAATTCCCCAGCCAACTGTAGTGTGCTGGCTAGGGAATTCTGGGATTTGAAGTCCAGCCATCTTAAAGTCACCAAAGTTGAGAAACCCGGCCTAAACCATTCATAAATTATAACTTGCTGCTGAGACGTAAAACTCTTCGACGAACAGATGCAACTACTTATGGATTTGTTTTTATAGCTGCGTCATTTTTATTTCCCAGAAGATCCGGGATAGTTTACAAAAGGAGAATTATAAATGAAAAATAGTACAAAATCAAAATGTAAAGAGCAAAATGCAATAAAATAGAAAATAGCAGCAAATAAAAACTGAATCAAGAACCCACAAGATAAAAGCTAATACAAAACAAGCTTTAAGAGTCTTCCTGGAGGCCTCTAAAAATAGAAAGATTTGCCCACCAGGGAAAAATGGGAGGCAGAGCTTGTAAGAAAAATGGGGCTGCCAGTCCCAATCGACTTCATGAAATCAGATTCTGAAGGCTGCGTTCCAATATGCCTTAATCAAGTCAATTCCTTGTTCTTTTTTTCCTTAAAAAAAACTTTTCCATATAAAATACACCTTGAAGCATAAATGAAGCATTCAACTGATATTACCAAGGATTAACATGTAAACTAACTAGATCAGGGAAGCATCATTTATTCTATTTTTACAGTAGACAAAAGCAAAAAAAAAAGCGCAAAAAAGAAAAAAATATTACAGATGTTAACCACAAACGAAAAACATATGCAAAATAAAATACAAAACTTTCACCGGAACAGTGACAGCAATTGAGCCATTATTGGCCATTACCAAGACCATAATCTTCCCATGCAGTTAATTTAATCATCTTGATGAATTAAACCTAAATTTCTAGACGACATAAACCGTTTATGCTAAGGAGCCACAAGAGGGCAGAAAAACTTCTCATGTCCCTTTTCTGATAATTTTTTTCTGTTTGCATTCAGGAAGATCTCGTTTGAGTTTCATAAAAAGTAGGAGGATTCAGGGTTGTTTTAAAAAAGTGGACCGCTGAACTCACTCCAAATTTCAGACTCTGCTTCCGCCATTTCAAATACAAGGACAATTTTTCTAGACTTAACACCGTTCTCTTTTCCAGCTAGATTAAAATCAGGTTTCCCCAAAACACTGCAACACGAAATAAAAATCATAGCGATAGTAACATTTTTAAACGTAAACACCACTGAAAAGAAAAAGTGACCTCAAATTTCACAATAGCTGTGGGAGTAGAACTCACAAATCAGATCTAGAATGAAAACTGACCTACTTTTCCACTCAGATCCTAGTTTATATCTTTTGTTGCAGACTAACTAAATGCCACCGTTGAACCTTTATCTCCATTGAACCTTTATCTCCAAGTATGGGTAGGGAGAACTGGTCTTCTGAAGGACGGAGCCTCAGGGCTTCCCACCTGCATCCAAGGCGAGAAGAAGGAACTTACATGACCTGGAGGGGGCATCCAGGGACGGTCAGTATCTTCAGGTGCTTGATCTGAAACTTGGCCACGTGGCTCTCGAAATACCTGCAAGGGCAGCGGTAAGTCAGGCTGATGGGCTTCCCTGCAGGGCAGAACAAAGGAGAGGCCTCAGATACCCTGCCTGATAGGGGGGCACAAATAATCCCAGCCCTTCCTCCTCCTTTCTGGTTTTGAGGAGACAAAAGTGGGGTGAGAAACTGGAACAGGCATTAGCAGATTTTTTTAAAAAGGAGCCAGCTAATTGTCTCGAGTGACTGGCGGCAATTTCCCAAGATAAAGGGGGGAGCTGAAAGGCACTTGGCCTCCCCAGTGTTATTCCTGCTAAATAATTTGACCCCGGGGCCAAATGAGAAGGCAGACAAGAGAAGAAATCTCAATGCAATAACCCCCCCCACACACACACACATATGCAGAGCCATCCTGGGCAGGGAGGAAGGGCCAAGCGAGGGCCGGGGAGGGCCTTCGCTCCAAGTTTGCAACCACAAATCTTAGGGGGCGGCAGGCAATTATTGCAAACTTGGCTGCAGGTACGTACAGTGGGGTTCAGTCTCACTGCCCATTAGTTTTAGGCACAGCTGTGAATGTTTGATGTCCCCCCCCTTCCTCCCCCCAGCACTGGCAGACGAGGCCTGATGATCCCAACTCCTGCTTCAGAAATCACCATCAAAGATATGATGGATACTCTTACAAGAACAAGGAATCCTTGGAAGCGGCTGCTCTTTCACTCCTACAAGCATTGGAAGTGTTTTCCTCCCGCTGCCTCGTGGCAGAACCAGGAGATAACCGGTTCTTTCCCCCCCCCCCCTGGCCTTATCAGTCAGAAAACCTGTCTCATTTTAAGGTCAAAGGAAGGAAGGATTCCTTCACGATAGCCCAAAGCTACCAGCAGCACAAAAGAGCCCACGTGAACAGAAAGTCTTGGCAATAATGCAACATATAATAAAAGAGAAACACAGAAGCAACAGATAGTGTATTGAGAGAGAGAGAGAGAGAGAGAGAGAGAGAGAGAGAGAGAGAGAGAGAGAGAGAGAGAGAGAGAGAGAATACCGAGTTTGCAGGCGTCCCCCGATTATCTACAGCCTGTTGCTACGTAAAAGAAGTTGCTACAATGTGAGAAGTAGCTGGCTGAGACCCACAATAAAGGCCACAGGCGTTGGATGGAGAAGCGTGCGGCATAATGTCATTGCACAAATAGCACACATTGGATTGTTCAGATCATGTTGTCTTAAAGCGTGTCACTTCATTACGGGTCGTACTGGACGCCTCTGAAGGAATGCGCAGGGATGCCCTGGAATATTTATTAAAAGGGGGCGCAGAAAGTTTAGTGTACAGATACCTTATAAAATGCACAATATGTTTTGTCATGAAGGACACTTTCTGACCTAATTGTTTTTCCAAGGGAGGAGGAGGAGGAGGAGGAGGAGGAGGAGACCACCAAACCAGAGACAAAAAACAACAGGCCTCGGTTTCCCAGAACTTTTCACACCCTGATAACTCTCTTCTAAACTTCTCCCGTGAACAAGTGGTATGAGGGAGTTTAAAAGGCCAATGCGATGTTGGACTATATGAACAGAAGTGCTGGGCCAAATCAGGGGAAGAGAGCCATTCCATTGTAAATAGCACTGGGAACATCATGTCCGTTCCAGGGACCGCTCTTTAAAAGGGGAACACAGTCCACGAAGCGGGGTTTGCAAAAGTCCCCTCTGGGCGATAAAAGAGTCTGGGTGTGTCCAATTTGCCCAAAAGAAAGCCGAGATCTACAGCTTTCTAAAAGGCTGTCCTATGCAGGGCGGGAAGGGGTCTGTTTTGTGGTGAAACAGGACAAGCAGGACGAACCCACGTGCTGTAATTCGAACAGGAATTTAAGAGGAATCATTAGGTCTCCCCAATCAAAAACAAATCTTGCACATCAGCCTGTTGGATTTGCCCTAAGGTTGGCGCTTGCCAAGGTCATTTGGAACTGTGATTCTTCCCCTCCGAGGTATTAAACGATCCCCTCCAGCTTGCAATCGTCTGCAAATTTGATAAGCATCCTTCTGGTTCCATCCAGTAGAAAGATGCTTAAACGGAGCCTGGCAAAGGACCAGCCTCAGCTGATATTCCACGCTCCTTGGGAACGGATCCTCAACCGGATGCAACCCCGACACCTCTACATTTATCCATCTCGGACACAAAGACATTATGAAAAGAACAGCAGCCCTGCCCATCCCTTTGCTGAGAACAAGGCATGCCCAAGTCCTTGTTTCCCGGGCTCTACCAAACTCTGAACGTAAAGAGAGTTTATGAAGGTGAGTTTGGTGCAACTTGCTCGAGATACACTTTTGCTGACTTCAGAGATTGATCTGCAGCTCCCGTTTTCCAAGACTGCATCCTGTGGCTTCATGGTACCCCGGCCACCTCCGTCCGCTTCCTGGGGGCTGGGGGGCGGGGGGCAAAGGGGCTGGTGTTCAGCAGAGACACCCGGACTCTTGCCAGCCGTGGATGCTCGCTGGTTACTTTCGGCTTGTAACTGTTAGCCCGACCTACCTCGCAGGGTTATAGGGGGGGTAAGCAGGAGAGGCGGGAGTGGTAAATATGCTGCCTTGGGCTGCAAGTAAATAATCTTTTTGGTTCAGAGAGTTGGATTTGCTAAAGGTGGATTCTTGCAGTGCCTTGATCGATCTTGAGCTGCATTTTGCTCTCGTTCAATCATTCCAGGAATGGTTTCTCTTCCCAGGAAAAAAAATTCAGGCAATGCAAATGAAGTGTTAAAGCAATTCTGCCTTTCCTCAGTTTTCCCAGCCCTTCTGCACCAACCACCCTCTCGTCTTTTATTTCAGACTTCGCTCCAAATCCTTCTTGCAGGCAAAAAATAAATTAAAAAAAAATCCTTACCTCGTTCTGAGTTTTAGCTTTTTTGACTCCAACCCTGCCTACGATGGGTTGAACCCCTTCTAGTCGTTAAAACTTGTGTCTGTTTCCTTTATGTCTCCTTGTTGCGATTAATCTATTTGAAAGTGTTAATTGCGCAAGGAGTTTCAAAATTTAAAAGACAATAACTGAGGATATCCAACCTATTTTACATTAAAAATTCAGTATTATACAGGCACTGACTGGCTAATGCAAGGGGCCGGCGGTCTGGGTGCCTGGGTGATCCCTGGGTGATCTCGTGGAGCAGGCAGGGAGGGTTGGTTTTAACTGAGGCTCCTTCCTCTGCTGCCCCCAGGCATGGATACCTCTCTCAGCCATCTGCGCCCCTGGGCTTCAGAGGAGCAGCACCAAGAAACATAAAGGAAGGGGATAGACTGGATTCAGCGCAATGATCTCCAAATTGAATTATTTTTAAAATCATAGAGAAGCATTGATTGTCCATCCAGGTTGAAGAAAATGTATTCTCTCAGTTTGTTCTCTAATGCAACTTTGAGACACGCAAACAATTTTCAAAACGTGGAAGAATTTAGTTTTTCGATACACGAAGTGGACTGCAGGTGGAAAATGACGGGATACCCTAGAGCCGTGCTTCTCTCAACCTTAGCGACATCAAGATCTGTGGACCTCAACTCTCGGGATTCTGGGGGGAGAAGTCCACAGATCTTAAAAGTTGCCGTGGTTGAGAGAAGCCCAGCTCTAGAGTGCCAACATTTATGCAAACCTTACTTGTACCTTTCCTCAGAAGCGCTCCCTCTTTATAGCTCCAAAGGATTCAAAAATTCACATTATGTGAAGTCTTTTCTATGCCAGCTCTGTTCAAGGACAAGCTGAGCTCTTCAGACAAAAAATTTAGATTAATTAACTTGTAACAAGAAGCAGCCATATTTAGTCCTCTTTTCTTACCGACAGATTATTATTCAGCTATTTTTCCTAATGCCTAATTTGCTAATGAAAAGAAAAGCTCCTGTGGCAAAAATATGCCCAGAGAAGCATGGCTCATCCCTTGTCAGGGAAAGTCTAAAAACAAGGATGTAGGCACATGCAACTTAATCATAATTATAGCCTCCGCTGGGTTGGAAATCCTGTGCAATCAGGATTCCTAATTTTGCAGATTACAAAGTTAATCAGACCTTCACAAGAGGAAAGACAAAGAGGGAGGAAGGCAGGAGAGGGGGGAGAGAAAGAGTGTGTGAAATGCTGCGTGTGACCTATTAAAGCAAGTCTGTTTATTTGCAGGGTTACACACAGTTGTGGTATATGCTCTTCTGCACATTCAGAAACACCTTCTTGTGAATCTTATCTGAAGTATGCACAACGCTGCCTTGTAGCTTTCTCTCTCCGTAGGTAGGAGAAGCAGGAGGTGCAGAATAATTCAGGGAACAGGATGAAAAGTTATCAGATTCCTCTCTAGCGTAACAAGTTACAGTTCTGCAGTTGCGTTCAGCAAAAAAGGGCATTAAAATCAATTCACAGATGATAGATAGATAGATAGATAGATAGATAGATAGATAGATAGATAGATAGATAGATAGATAGATAGATAGA
>JANHFL010001661.1:506144-522873 GCA_032468155.1 Oxyrhabdium leporinum | reverse complement strand
AGAGTATTGCTTATAAGCTGTAAACCGCCCCGAGTCTTCGGAATGGGGCGGTATATAAATGTGAAAATAAATAAAATTTCTATCTTGCCATAGGCATGAGGCCAGTCACTTATTTTTGATGGACAGGAATGGGTAGATTCCTCTGGTTTGGTTTCCTCCCCTCCAGCTCAGGTCTCTTTCCACCAAAGGTGAGGAGGAAGAAGACTGGCAGCCTGACACATGATGGAACAAATGTTTGTAGTGCATAGATTATTTGACAGATAACTGCTAATTGGTTAACTAGTTAAGTAAAGAGGTTATGAAAGTACAGATGAGGTTTTGCATCAGATGAGGTTTTGCATCAAATGAGGACATGATGTCCAGTTGTGCAAAATTTCACTAGGTATCCCTGTTCTGAGGTCTTGCCAAAGTTACAAACTCACAGTAGTTTGACTTTGCTAATACTGTAGCTCACAGGTGTCAAACTCACCACATCATGTTGCCTTCACATGACATTTCATGATGTTTTTTTTTCCATTTGCAGAGCTGGGGTGAGCACGGCCTGTGCTTGATGTATCCAGCCTGAGAGCTGCCAGTTTGACACTCCTGCTGTAGCTCATCTAGTGCTAATTTATTACAAACACTCACTTTTATTCACTTTGCCTGGGTTATGAAGGAAGAATTCATAGGAAGAAAAGATATAGAATACACTATCTTCAGAATAGTCTGATATTAAGAAGGGATGGGAAATAGAAAAGCTGTTTGTCTGCAAATGCCTTAAAGAAGATAAGAATTTATGTCATCCTCAACCCAGATTACTTCTGATTATGTAATAATAATCTTTTCTTCCCAACTAACATTTCTTTTATCTGATTTGTTTCTTGCCTGACAGACAATAAGCAATTTGAAAATCTGAAATTCCCAAGAGATGAGAAAGAAATTTACATCAATGCCCCAGGAGGCTTCTCCCATCCCTGATAAGATGATAAAAATTCTTCCTAATGTTCATTTGGGCTCCGCTAAACTGCTGAAACAATCTCCCTTCAGTTGTGTAGACTTCAACTCCCAGAATTCTTAGCAACAGCCACCCTGTTCTGGTTGTCATCTGGAAGGAACATAGGTAGGGGTAGACTGAGCTAAAAGTGTCTTTTAATTCAGATTGGGCAGAAATATTTCCCTCTGAAAGTATACTACTATTACATATGCAAAAAAGAATGAATGCGAGCCAATGCACAGGGTTGTATAATATATATAATTAGCTTGTTGCTTTGCTTTGCTCACTTCCTTATTCTCCTGCTCAAGGATATGCCCATAATAGTGTTGATTGTGGTAACATTATTCCCAAGCTCTGGCACTGTAAAAGAACTTCAAAGGGATCACAGAAAAGATAATATATATATATATATATCATGGGAATATAGGATGGATCTGATACTCCAGTGCCAAGAATGGCAAAAATGGGAAGGCTGTGGAAACAAGGCCCTCCCAGTCCATCTGGCAGTTTTTCCAAATAAGAGATATCTTCTGTAGTTCTTGTGTGGTGTTAGATATTTTTTGAGGAGCAGGTTGACAGAAAGAATGGTGGCTTGACAATGCCAGGCACTGGTCTGCTGTGAATCAGCTCCCTGCCCAGTGGAAAAGCTCCTTGTCTTGTTAAGAGATGTCTTTTTTTCTTTCCATCTCTTACTCATTCTCCTGAAAAGCTATACTGGAGGGTAGTGCTTTATTCTTCATTGTTCTCATTGTGGTTAGAAATGTCAACTCCCTAACCGCAATGCCATGAGAATGAGAGGAATTGAAATTCAACACTTCTAGAAGGCACCAGGTTGAAGAAGCCTGGTTTAAACTATTTTGAAAGGAGGGATGAAATGTGAGCTTGGAAAATTCCTTTGACTCTGTTCCACCTCTCCTGTTCTTTCATGTAAGAGAGGAATGTTAGAGAGAATGGGTTAGGTTTTCCTGTCCCATATTATACTAGTTGGATTTGGATCTGTTCATCCAGCCCCATTTTTAATCACCAGATGATTAAGATGGAACTTTAGATTTAAGAGTTCAAATATGAATAGGAAGCTCCTTCAGTCGCCACTAGGTTTGTTCCCATAACTGATACCCCTTGATTATCAGGAAATGGGTTATACTAAAAGGAATATGAAGGTCTACAACCAAATTTCTTTCATGTATGCCTTCTCAAAATATAAGATACACAATGTCAAATTGGTCCCTGCCACACCTCGTTGTGTTAATTGGGTGAATAAGGCCTATCTAGAAAGGAACAGTAGCCTCTTCATTTTGTGCTCCAATTGGCACATCTTGATAGTGGAGGTCTAAGAAGGAGAAATCAAGCTGCACCAGATGTGCATATTCAGATACCTCAATCATTGCTTTCAAATATACGGACATCTAGTACCCATATTCCATATTATATAATGCAGCATCCCATTCCTTGCTCCACTCTCTCTTCATTTTGCATGACAAGAACATCTTCTTAATGCTCTTGCTACATCAATAGCCATCTTTCTCCCCTGGAATTAGCAGTAACAGCATCAGGAAGAGTAGAGCAGAAGGAGCAGACAGTGGAAAGAGAAGAGAGTCAGGAGCCCCAGTCATCAACTAAGCTCAATATGCTGCTTATCTTTGAAATAATGATCTCCAGTCAATTAGCTGAAAACAATCTGGTGCCTATTTAGCCTTGTCCAAAAGGCCCTCCAGACCACCAGCCCATTTGTCAGCCAGGCTTTATACCATGTATTTAAATCAAAATAAAACACTTAAGAGTTCTCTTTCACTTTTCCATGCTGATTGTCAGAGATGTAGCTAGTGTGTGTATCTAAAGTTTCATATAGTTCACTATATAATTTTAAGTGAAAAAAGGTTTTTTTTCTTTTGTAGAACATATGGAGAAGGAAGATGGAAGGAAGATTGGCTTTGAAAAGAAAGGCTCTGATGGTATCAAAACAGCTGTTCTGGAGTCCTGATAAACTAATATGAATATCTAGGAAGGAATTCAAACACATGCTATTTCCAAGTTTCTTGCTACTCAGATGCCTTTCTGAGATTTTCCAAGGCTAGTTTTTAGTAGCACTACACATATTTGGAGGGGGAAATATCAAAACACATTAAGATACATTGGACACATTACCTGTGCTCCCACTTTCTCAAAGTTAATGTCAACTATGCTTTTTAAAGGCATGTCATAAAGTGCTTCTCAGGAGTTCCTTTAAGGAAGGGATAATACTGATTTCTGAAGAAAGATTGTGCTGCCTATGACTTGACTCCTACTTGGTTTGCTTCAAAAAACTGATAAAGTTTGTTACTTCTTGCTTAAATGATGGAAATGTAAGTTATCTTAAGACTGATTTTTATTGAAACAGCAAAACATTTTGTCAAGATTAGGAAGGATATAAATAACTGCCTTTATTTGTCTGAAGTTTTTAGAGCTCTGTCCAATTATTTATTTGGTTGTGGAATTTGCTAGAGATCTCGGTTTTATTTATTGCTCCGGTAGGCTTATCGCAGAACAAGATTAATTTGGCATTTAAGGCTGGCTGGAGAAGTACATAAAAGGAGAAGTCACTGCACTCAGGAGACACACTTGTGTTCTTGTCACATCATGCATCTCATTGTCTAGAGGGCTGAATTCTGAGAAAACAGGTTTTGCTAGTTGTTGTTTTTTAAGGTTCAGAGCTATGCTGTGCTTTGATTTTGAATGCAAAAAGGTGTTTTGGAGCTCAAGGGGATGCATATATATCTATGTGTCTACAACTCCTACAAACTAACATTTCCCTGCCCAGGATTGTTGGTAACTGTGGAAGGCAGCCATGCGCTCTTGGGAAAAGACCTAGCTGCTATGTTTGCCCAACACCCATGTGCTGCAAAATGCGTATGTTTTTGTTTGAGATCCAAAGTGTAGGATTCCCCACTTATTCCTTGTCACAGGATTCAAGAAGGCATCATTCAAATTACCTGAAAGACTATTTCTCTAAGCAATTCACTGGCTTTGGAAAAAGTTTCTTGGCAAATCATTTCTCCAAGTTCTAAAATAGGATTTGTCTGTTCGTCTCTAAAATCTGTTTTAAGAAGGTTCTTTTTACAAAAAAAAGAAGAAAAATGGACAGGAAGTGATGGAAGATTAACTTTTTGCCATGCGGTTAATTTCCCTATTGAGATGAGGCTGTTTAAAAAGAAAAAGAAACTGAGCAGGATTCAAACTATTTTTCCCAATATAAAAAAGAATGGAAGAATATGAAAAAACAAAGGAAGCTGCTCTTGTTTAAGCTATGTCTGAAACAAAAAAAATCAAGATAAATAACTGCATCCAGTAGAAAAACATATCTGGATTAAAAAAAAAATAAAGACCAGACTTCACCCATCTTCATGCCAATTAGCACTGATGATGAGTAGGATCATAACAGGCCTGCAGAAGTTATAACCTTTTCTTCCCATGAAACTGGTACATATTTGCTTTAGGGGGAAATATCCTAATTGATAAGATTACATCTGTTTGGCCTCGTGAGTGTGTGAATGAGAGCAGCTTTGGGTGCATGTTGAATCTTGTGACCTTCCCTGGTTCTGTTTCAGCTTCCCACCCAACATAGAAAGGGATAAACAAGCAGATGTTTGTTCATCACTGTCTAGGGAAAGGAAAGGGACAACAGGACCACCATACAGGAAAACACACACTCCCCTCTTGTGAACTCTGTTCCCCAGATACCCAATGGCTCTATCCCAGTTCTAGACATATACTTTCTAAAGTTCTCAATAAGAAAAGGTTTTCCTCCTTTTTGGAACTTTCTCAACCAAGCACAGTTCAGGGTGTCAGCCACTCAACATATCTGCCCAAACTGCTGGCAGACATCTACAGTAGGTGGCTTGTTAGTGCTCAAATAGCAGCAGCTTCAGTAGGGAGCATTTGCAACTAAAGTGAAATTAATCCCCTCTCTTCCAGTCACTGAAAATGTTGGTCTCAGCATTTTTTCAAGATTTTTAACTTTGTGTCAACCCACTTCTGAGTAGGAAATACTAATGTTTTTTTCATCACCACTAAATAAAATGACCAATTTCAGGGATTAATGCATAATCTGTCACTCACTGTCTACTTATGGGTGAAGCACAGGAATAAACCCACCATCTCTTTGACAGAAAGCACCCTGCTAATTAATAGATCCACTTTCAAGATACCTTCCCTGAAATATGTAACTCAAAATAAGCAAGTGCTGCAGGCAACACACTCAGCTCAAGGAAGAAAGCAAACATTAAGGTGACCAATGTCCAATAAATGTTCAGAAAACTTTACTTATCTCCAACTTTATCTGATGTATCCAGCCCATTATTATACTACGTGTAATAATAAATGCAGTTGATGTCACTAATTTGGCTCGAGCAGTTAGCAGAAATTGCTAACCGCTCGCTAGGAGCTGAACACTTAATACTTATCTGAACTGCCTGGGACTCATAGATAATTGTGTCCAGAATAAGCCAGGATTGCCAACCAGAATTCGTGCTTGTTTAGCTGGAGCTGTCCCAGATCCTTCAGTTTGCAATTTGAATTCTACTAGTTATAATCCCCAGCACCTGAACAGATAAAGGTTTGGAATGATTCTCATAACAACTTCTAAAAACTGCTCTATTGATACCTTCACCCAACTACAGAGAATATGCAGAAACAACAGATTTGAATTTGTACACTTTGGGCAACTTTTGCTTTTTAATTTCCGGAAAAGCTTTTGGCTTTTTTCTTATGTTGAAGAAGTCCTGATTCTAAAATAAGTGTACCCATTTAAGGTGAATGTGTCTCCCTTTAAAATGCAAAGCACCCTGATTTGCATCTTAAAACAACCTCAAACATCCAGCATAAGGGAAAGAATTCTATGGATACCACTAAACTTTATTAAATCACAGCTATTCAATCAAGGCTCTTGTCACCTGCCTATGTCCCATTCTCTTTTATGAGAGCCAAAGGATGCTAAAGATAACACTTCCTACAACAATAATAGGACACCCCTTTCTTTATTTTTAGTGATTGCAGTACCAAGGTTCATGTTTTTCCAACCTGGATGCTTTCCAGATGGCCATGTTGAGAAATGCAAAAGTTGAAATCTATGCATTTGAAGGGCACATAAGTTGGGAAAGACTGACTCAAGTCATCTTAATTATTTGCCTGATTTTACATGCTCCAAAAAAGGACTTCTGCAATTATTCTAGATCATCAAGTCATTTTCAGATCCTAACAATCATTTAAATAGATTTTCTTCATGATGATCTGTTCCTCATCTGATCATTCAGGTCTTCCAACTGTGCATTCATTGCCACTGTAATTATGTCTGTCCATAATTCACTATCCACTGTCACTATCCTCTTTTTGTACTTCTTTCTACCTTTTCCAGCAGTAGACCCTTTTCCAGAGAGCTGGGTCTTGACATAATGTGTCCAAAGTAAGATAATGCTCCAACATCAAAATTCAAAAGCAGCAATATTCTTCCTATCCTGCTTACATTGTGGTTATAATTTTTATAACATGATGTATTTTTGGTACATGATACCATACAAATTATCTAGAATGTCCGAACACATCCAAATGTATTGGAAATGTGAACCATACTTTTTATTACTATAGCTTGCAGATTCTCTGCATTTTTTACTGTCAGGGTAATGTCATTAGCGTAGTGCAGGTTATGAATGTTTCTTCCTCCAATTTTAAAACTATAGGAAGTATTTGGATATGACAACAACTGGGAGCAGAATTTCTGTTACTAAACAATGCAGTTGTAGTATTATGTCACATGATCACATAGTTCAGTGATAGCAACCCTGGTATTCCCTATTGCTGTCATTAAACAAGGACTGCAGGTTGTTAAATGAGGAACTTATGTGACTGTGACATGGGAAAAGGCTCTGAAACCATGTGCCAGCCAAGAAGGCTGATACGCAAGAACTATGGAGGGGCAGATGAGAACTATAAGTGAGTGCTATGGAGTATGGGTGGGTGTGCTGGTGCCACAAGTATAGATTATGGGCAGGTGGGTGCTACAGAGTATGAGGTTCCCATTTTGCCCGGGAGCTGCTTTTGAGAAAAAGCAGGAAGAGCAATAACAACTTGTGGGAGCAACTTGCAGTCTCCTGCCAGCTTCCCCATTGGCTTTGCTTGTGGGAGGTTGACAGGAAATGTCACAAAAGGCATTCAAGTGACCCTGAGTCCCGGCACACTGCAACCATTCTAATTGCAAGCTGTTTGCCAAGTGCCTGAATCACAATCATGGGATTGCAAGGATATTACCACAACTTTGAAGACTGCTTGTAAGTTCTTTTCATTCAGCACCAACATAACTTTAAATTGTTGCCTAATGAGTGGTTGTAACCCACAGACTACCTGTACACTCATCTTCTTCCAATCTAGCTTCTGTTAGTATACAGCATGGGCGACAAAGGAAACAATACAACGACATGCTGAAAGTCTCTCTCAAGTCCCTGGATATCGACACCACCTCCTGGGAAATCCTGGCACAAGATCGATTGACATGGTGCACACTGATTCACCAAGGCTGCCAGATATTTGAAGACAGAAGGATAACCGTAGCACAAGAGAAGCGAGCACTCTACAAAGCCAGAGCTGCAAATGCTGCAATAGTGGTGCCCACACATGTCTGCCTGACATGTGGCAGAACATTCCGTGCCTGTATAGGCCTTACCAGCCACCTGCGGATACACTGTGCACAGCCCACAACTCGTTAGATGTCAAGGTCCTCTTCGAAAATGGTGGACGAACATCATCATCATCATCATCATCATCATCATCATCATCATCATCATCATCATCATCATCATCATCATCATCATCATCAGTATACAGCATATAGATTGAACAAATAAGAGTTAAGAAAAGAGTCTTATACTCCTTTGCCAACCTAGAGCCAGTCCGGGTCACCATATTCTGTCCATACTGTGTCTTCCTGACCTCTATATAGGCTTCTTACAAGAACAATGAGATGTTCTGGGATTTATCTGAGCACATTCCACGGCTTGATCTGATCAATTGAAGGCTTTTCTATAATCAGTGAAACACATATTTTTGGTATTTTTTGGCTTTCTCAATCATTCAGCAGGCATCAGCAAAAATGTCTCATGTTCCTCAGCCTTTCTTAAAGCCAATTTGAAATCTGGAATTTCTTTTTTCACACAGGGCTCTAATCTGTGTTGGAGGATCCTAAGCATTATTTTGCTAGCGTGTGAACAGATAAGTAAAGCTGTAGCCGTATGAAGACCACTGCAGAAAGGATATGAGGAAGAGAATTCTGTCTCCTTTCAAGTAAGACAGAAAACCCAGCTCAGACCCAATCTAGTACAACCTCTAGATTTCACTCCTCTCTGTTACTAAAGGAGACTACCGATATTGTAAAAACATCTCAATGCTGGCATATCTGCTCATTTCCCAAATAATTTTTCTAGATGCTGCACTGCCAAGCAATTTTTGTTTTCCGTTCAGCCAAAGAGACAAATGTCAGTTTACTGAAGTTTAGACAACATGCACAAAAACGTGTCAGAGAATTTTGCATTTTAAAAAGCACCCCTTTAATCTGTGTAGTCACAGCACAGGTAGGGAAGAAATGTGTTCCCGGACAGATACATTTTTTAAAGTTTTAACTGAATTAAAAGCCAGTTTCCTATTTGAAAATAAAAGGCTGCAGCTTCATTTGGGTGAGGCAAACAAGTATCTCCAGTTGCCTGGACTGTATATGAGGGCTTCCCTTGCTTGCATAATGGCTTTATAGAGTTGTCCTTTTTATTTTTATCTGCTTTATTTTTTCAAAATTTTAAACAAAATTTTAAAAATGTCATTGTTTTTACCAGTTTGGTCTAGTGGTTAAGGTGCCAGGCTAGAATGAAGAGGCAGTTCTAGTCCTCTCTTAGACATGAAACCCAACTGGGTGACATTGGACCACTCCCTCTCTTTTTCTCTTTCAGTCCAACTCAACTCATTGGGTTGTTTTGGGGGAAATAGGAGGAGGAAAGGAATATTAGCTATGATCACCACTTTGAGTTATTTATAAAAATTATAATGGGCAAAAATGAATGAATGAATGAATGAACAAATTAAAATTCAGAAATATATAAATATTTGCTATTCAAGCTAAATAGAATCGGAAAGCACCTTATGTATTATAGTTATAGGCCCCACACAAAAATTAAAAAAATTTGAGTGCAATACACTGAACTCAGTGGAATAGAATTTAGAATCAGTCTTAATCCCAGTGATTCTATGGGTGATGATAAGTGTGTGCTGTTAAATTATTTAACATTTGCTTTGACTGAGCCTTTGAATTTTTGGATTGCCCTGTGCTGATTATCACCCATGCTGCCTTTCAGACATCCTTGCCCCAAGACTCATCTGTAGCTGTCTTTCAAAAGAGCCTCTTCTCATGTTTTTCAGAATGAGGCTCTTTTAATACTTTATATTTGGTTTATTCCATTCAGAACAAGATCTCACAGAAGAATGTTTCCATTCAGAACCATTTTGCAAAGATTTTGGTTAATCAGATAAAGTAACAGGCTTTAAAAGCTTGCATTAAGTATGGCACCTCATTGACTTACAAATGATTCCGCTGGGGCTAATCCTTAGCCAGAGACATCTTATGTCATGCTAAGGAAGAGTTGGGAAAATTAGATGCAGTAGCAGAGGATTAGCAAGAGTATATATCAAAATAGGGAAGCCAAACAGAGCTTCAGAAGAGACTAGATGGAGGCCAGTCAAAAACAGCTTGGGGAAAAAAAGGTTCTCTAGCTTTCCTTGCCCACTCAGGGATACTTATTTATGCCCCGGGATATTACAACTTACTTATAAACTGAAGGACTGCTGTCAGTTTTACTGCATCTTTTAGGACAACTGATGACAACCTTTGGGTTATATCTAAGGAACTCTTCTTGTGAAAAGGCTTCAATCAGTTAATCTGTTAGAGAGACCCAGGGGATTCTCCGGATACAATGTGGAAGATATAGGAGAATAGTAGGAAACAAAGGTCCCATTACAGAGCAGAAGCCAATTTGGGTCAAGCTGAATTTTCTTCTTAAGCAATACAGTAATCCTATCCCCACTTCGGTGGAATTTAAATGTGAACAACAGACCAGATTGAGCCATTACTTTCTTTTCTCTACTTTGGGATCCTCTTTCTAATTTAAATTGTTTCTTTTCCTCCTTAATAGATTTTTGTGGAAAGATCACCTCTAAAAACTTTACAAATGAGCCCAGGATTTTCATAATAAAAGCCTTTTCCCTTGGATGCATGCTTGAAAGCAAAAAGACAAGCAAAGGGAAAAGTGCAATTTGTTTTTGTTTCTGTTTCCTGTTTTTGTTTCTGTTTTTGTTTCCTTGATAAAATTCAGGAGTTGTTAGAACAGCACTTCAGGGTATCTCAGGAAGAGGGAATATTTAAAGAGATATGAATAATATTTGCAGAGTGCCCTCCCAATGGTTCCACTTGGCTCAGCACTTTTACTCTTGTCTCTATGATAAAAATAGCTGAGAAATGGGAATCATCTATTTCCATTTGCTTAAAGTGCCTTCTAACAAAGTTTCCAAGGTCCGGAAACATTCCCAAGTGCCTCTTGCTGGACTGGATAGAATGATCCAGTGATCTGGATTTGAAGAACTGATTCATGGCATGTGTAGGTATACACCTTGCACCTGTTGGCACAATCCAAGGAAGAAATGTGTTCTATTTCAAGAGTGCTGCCAGTGCATCATTGTGTGTCCACATGCGCTGCTCCAAGCAATCGTTTCCCCTTCAGATCCTGCTTGTTTGCTAGTCCTAATTTATTTACTTTTATTTATTAGATTTTTATTCCACTTTATTACTTTATAAGTAATTCAAGGCAGCTACCTAATAACCCTTCCTCCTCCTGTTTTTCTCCAGAACAAAACCTTGTGAGGTGGATTGGGCTGAGTGAGAATAACTGCCCAAGATCACCCAGTCTAAGACAAGACTAGAACTCACAGTCTCCTACTTTCTACCTTGGTGCTTTTTACCACTAAATCAAACTGGCAATCATATGCCTCACCCAGACTATAGAAACAGAAACTCCCCAATAACTGATTCATGGAAAGAGAAGAGAAAGATGGCAGCTCTCTCCTTTTTCAGCAGAATTGGCATTCTCTAAAGCTCCCCACAAGAACTAGAGAGAAGCTATTTGCTCCAGAAAGTTTGCCAGAGGTAACAAATCTTCACTGGTTTGTTGTCCTTGGAAATCTCAGTGCAGAGGCCCTGGTGAAAGAAACAGGGAAGAGAACACTGCATGTATCTAAAATAGACTAATTTTTAAAAAAAATAATTAAAAAATGGGAGGGATGCTGAGAATACAGTACATGAAGGTTTGGCATTCCATCCTTCTGACCAGATATTCCATTTCAGCCTGCCAGTTCTGAATACATTCTGCTGATTTGGGATGCCGGGACAGCGCACAGATACTGTTAATGCACAGTTCTCTCAGTGTTCTTTTCCTGAGCTCCCTGGGGTATCTTGGGCATGGAATCCTATTTCCTTAAGGGATTTCAATGTCTCAGTCAGGCGTGGCTCAGATTTCACATCCTCTGTGATATCAAGGATTTGCTCAACTTGTTTCATCTTTTCGCTGGCATGTGGCAGGCAGGCCTGAGTATTTCAGGGCCAATGGAACCGGAATGTCATATATCAGGGCAAAGATCCCCCACATTTTGGGCCAAGGAGCACAGCCGGAATTTGGGTTTGGGTTGCCATGATAGGTTCCATTGAGTACCAGGCTAATGAAGCCCTGAGCTGCAGTCCTTTGCTCAAGGTATCTCCAGGTTTCTCTCTCACCATTTATGTCAGTATGCCATTATGTCAATGCATTATTAAAAATACATACTAAACTAGAAGTGTTGTTTTGCAGTATCTAATTTCCCATTCATTCTTTTAAAAAATTAAATACTCTAATACGAACAAAATTAAGTAGGGAAGAGAGTTTGGCAGATGTCAAAGAGCATGTCAGTGGGCAATCTGTAGGGATTCAGCAATGAGTAACAGATCTGTCTCTTAAACCAGATATGCTGTTACAGGAAAGGGTTATTTCTTTTCCTCAAGGCACAACATGTTTCAAGAATAGCATAACAGAGCTATTTCAGATATTGAATAAATGAGGAGACTGTACGAAGAGCCCTGCTGCATGACCCATCTTAGACCAGTGCTTTTCCTAGTAGTCCACCAAATGCATCTGGGGAACTTCAAGCAGAGGGTATAGATCTACTCCTTTCCCATGGTCCTTCTGCAATTACTCTTTTGAGGTTTCTGCCCCAACCCAGAGGAACATTGAGTTTTCAAGACCAATTGCCCCCAGTAGGCCCACCCACCCTGAATTTATCCAATCAAAGTCATCCAGGTTGCTGGCCATCATTCCACCTGTTAATTACACCCTGTGTGAAGGAATGCTTTGGTTGGTTTCTTTTAAACCTCCTTCCACTCAGGGCCATTGGAGGATTCTTGTCCTACTTTTTAGAAAAAGGGAGACAATATACATGTCCCTCCTGACTTGCCTTTTTCCAGGCCAAAAAGCCCTGATCATTTTGATTGCTGTCTTCTGCCCACTTTCCAGCTTTGTTAATCTATTCAATTCAAGTGAATTGAAGTTGAACTTGCAGGGAATTTAACAGATCCTTGTAGAAAGTAAGACTCTTTTCTATTTGTACTACTGCTTCTTATTTGGGAACTAATCACCCTTGTTTGTGTGTTTGCAGTTCATTGTCCTTTCTGGATAATTTGATTTCTCAGCATAATTTTTCATTATAACCATCAGGGATAGGCAGAGGCAAACCTTGCATCTCCTCTTCTCTTTCAGATTCACCCAAAGAAGCCAGGTGCAAAAGGTTTATTATGTTCATGTGTTACTGTTATTGTTATAGCTTTTTGAAACAGAGAAACTGTTCAAGGGAGCTTTTTCATGTGAATTTACTTTACTTCTGAATGATCATTGAGAGCCGGTTTGGTATAGTGATTAAAATACCATTCTAAAAATGGGAGGTGGTGAGTTCTAGTCCTGCCTTAGCCAGCTTAATGAACTTGGGCCAATCTGTCAGTCCTAGCAAAAGCAAACTGCTTCCAAAACCTTGCCTTGAAAACTACAGGAACTAGTCCAGGAACTAGTGCCAAGAATCAACACTGGCATAAAGTCCCACACACCCACACATGCAAAACACACGCACATATGATCTTTACTCTGGCACAGTTGCCTACTTGAAACAAACACAATGCTCTATTTTGTCGTTCCACCCCCCCAAAACTCAAGACTCAAAGTCAGAGCTGAGAAAAATGAAAGGGGACCAGAATGAAGGAAGAGGACATTTCTGAAGGGTTCTGAGTGATTTGGTTTCCATACCAGAACTGAGCCAACATATTTTTCCTGGAGGGCAGAATTACAGCTGTTGTCCAACTACAGATCTGGGATCTGATCAGAACTGCATCAGAAAGAATCTTGAAAAGCAGGCATTCTTCCTTCGGAACCTTATGTGGTCTAATAGGCCTTAGCCTTCTGGAAGAGGTTGCCTTCATATGTCACTGCTGTCAACTTGGGGTGGGGGAAATGAAGCGCTCAATGAAGGGGGGTTGTGTTTCCATGTGTGAATGTGTGAATGTGAATAAATAAGCCTTTTGTTTTCAAGGTTAAATAGCAAAAAATGCAGCTCAGAAGGTTCCATAAAGCTTTGGCTTTCAGCAACACACAGCAGAAACAATAGCTGATTCTGCCTCTTTCTCTGGTCCCTGACCTTGGGGTTTTCCTTGTTCCTGCTGGGAAGGCCTCTAGTCAGGGCAGCCTCTGTGTCAGTTTTCCCAGGACTTTTAGGTTTTCTTCTCTGGTCCTGCACAATTGGGATGCAAGGAAAGGACAGTCTGAACCTCCCTTTTCAAAACCCGGGGGGAGTTTACTGATTAATATTCATGAACAAGGAACAGTCTGCTTTTTGTTGCTATGGCCTTTTCCCATGCAAGGTGGGTTTAGAGGGAGGAATACATTAAGAGAGGCAGAGAGACACACATGCACACACAACCTGTCACAAGGAACTAAGGGTTGAATTACCCAAAGGCAAGGGCCTAAGCAAGACATAAAGAGCTAATGTTAAATAACAGTGAAGGGTTTTGCTTTGTTTTGTTTTAAAGTAATCCTCCCCTACTGCTGTCTTTCTGCATGTACAAATTACATTATTTGATGTAATAATGTTTGATGTCATACATTATTTTATTATTTGACTTTTAGAAGAACGGGGTTTCCAAAATACCCAGGATCACAGAAGATCTGAGCTTAAGACAGAAAAATGTGTGCATGTGCACGCACACACAACTCTCTTCAGTGGATGATATAAATGATGGTGCTTTTGTTGGAGGAGATATGCATGTTGAACCTTCTCTAGTGTAGCTAAGAAACAGAAGATCTCAATTTGCCCAGAGACAAACTTGGCCTCTGATCTCCAACCATAGTATAAACCTGACGTTTCTGCCCTTGGCCACCACAGGGTAAAATCAATACAAAATACGAGTGGCAGCTGACTCCCCCCAAAAAAGCAAAGATAGTCAAAACCAAGAATTCTGAAAATACATAGCAAAGATTCCTTGTGTTGGATTTTCAGAGTTGCTCAAAGCTTGCCTATTTTGTTTTAAAGGATTGCAATCTTAACCCACTAAAGTAAAGTCAGATCAGGATTACAAAACAACAGTATCAAGAAAGGGAGGCTGGGTAGATGTATTTTGAGTATTGGCAAACTTGCACATATGAGAGAAGCATCCGTATATGTGCATAATATCTAAATCGTTCAATGACATGCCACGTAAAGGTAGCATGTATGGTGAGCATTGTGTCATAGGCTTCTCTTTTGTTGTTTTTCCTGAGTGGTGGGAAACATTTGATACTTTGGTGTTCAATGAACCCAATAGCCGTGCAGATCAGCCCTCTTAACTGGCTGTTGGGCGAATCTGATCCTTGACTAAGAAGTGTCTCAAAAGGCAAGGAGCAAAACTAAAACAAAATCCTTTGTGATTCAAGCTCCTTTGTTATTAGAAGGATTTGAAGTAGGATTTTACAATTTACAGCTCAAAACAAGTTCTGTCATTATGGCCCCAGAACTTCATTACCTTTCACAAGCTGAGCTGATGTTGCTTAATTTAATTAGCTTAACCATTTAACATCTTTCTCCATTATTGATCTGAGGAGTTCCCCATCATGAAATCAATAGAAAACTTGACTGGCATAAAATGTTCTAGTCCCACTGCTGGTCCCATCCCTATTTCTATGGTCTTATCTCCAGTTACTGCAGTCACCTGACGTCCCTCCAGGGTAATGGATGACAAGCCCTAACAGATTTTACAGACCGTAAATTTTACAGTTGCTGTTGGCTCAAGAAGGGTCAAGGTCATCCCCACCTCTGAGCTAGAAACACAAACCATTCATTCTTAGGAAGCCATAAAAATATGTTGGCATCCAATATGCATGCCTCAACTGGTGATCCCTGTCTTGCCTCTGCAGCCACTCTTCTAGGTTGTCACCAAAGCGTGATGCTTTCATTTATATTGTGCAACCTGTTAAGGAAATAAATTAGTGAATATCCCTGTCTAGTTGCCCTACACTCACACCAGAGCAGAGACTGCTGTCACACTTAAAAAAAACAATCTTCTTTTTTATTTTTTAAAAATCTCATTTGATATAATTCTTAACTGGGCAGGGAGGGAGATAATTTTGATTGATGACTAGATCAGCAGATTTAACCATTGGTCAAAACTTGTTCCTGGCTTTAGGCAAGCATTTTGTAGGCACCCAGGAGTTTGTCTAACAGCTGATTTATACTGGAAGGAGACAATTTTTGGTGAAATACCGTAGGCAGGAGAGATGACCTTCCTGCTGTCCTGTGATTCTCTTTGCAGCATTGGTCAACTTTAGACTGACTTCTTTTGAACAAAGTTCAAAGAGTTTCCTAATTGCTAAATCTGGATTCAAAGGGAACTTCACTAACACCTGAATGGGTGGGGGAGATGTGTGCAGTGAACTGAGAAACACTCTCCCATTCTACAGTTCAGACCACTTTTCCAGCTCACCTCAAACTTTTACTTCTTGCATATTAATTATTATTGGATTTGGATTGTACTGGTTATTTCACCAGACCTTTCTGTGGTCCCTGAAAGTCTTTCTTGTGCTCCATGGAGCAGGATGCACAGTACAATTTTAATAGCTTTAAATCAGGGGTGTCAAACTCAAGGCCCATGGGCCTGATCTGGCCCATGGGATGCTTAGATCTGTCCCGCAGGGCCAGCCTGGGAACAGCAAAGGAACGGCCCGCAGTGTGTCTGCCAGCAAAAATGGAGCTCAGGGGGCTGCATATGCCTGCCCCATGCACTGTTTTTGGCTACAATGGCCTCCTGCAGCCAAAAATGGGACACGGGGGCCACACACGGCCTCCCCAAGCTCTGTTTTTGCTGACAGAGGGCTATCAAAACAAACTAAAAACAAAACAAAAGAACTGTTTCCCCTTTTGCATTTGAGCATGCAAGAAGGGACAGGAAAGGAAAAGGGGAAAGAGGAAAGAGGAAAGAAAAAGAAAAAGAAGGAAAGGTGGGAAGAGAGCAAGGAAAGAAAAATAAGGAAAGAGGGAAAGGAAGAAAAAAGGAGAAGGAAGAGGGAAGGAAGGGAAGGGAAGGAAAGGAAAGGAAAGGGAAGGGAAGGGAAGGGAAGGAAGGAAGGAAGGAAGGAAGGAAGGAAGGAAGGA
>JANHFL010001661.1:489911-506044 GCA_032468155.1 Oxyrhabdium leporinum | reverse complement strand
GGGGTGAGCAGGGGCGGGGCCAGTCAGAGGTGATATTTGCCGGTTCTCCAAACCAATCAAATTTTCCCTACCGGTTCGCTTGAACCAGTGTGAACCAGCTAGATTTCACCTCTGGTACACTGACAATGGCATGAGCCATTGGAAACAGTTGTGTTTGTTCTTCATAGGTTCTTCACACAGAAGACATTGAAATTTAAAACTTTTTATTGCGCAACCATTGTAGACATAACACAGTTCTCCATTTGGTCCTCTAAGGCATTGATTTAAAACTGCAATAGAATATTTAAGCACTGTTGATATATAAAGACCCACATCTGACTGAATTAAAAAGAATAAACATTTTAATGTAGGGACTTATAGTCTCCATGAGTCTTTTAATCAGAATTACATAAGACTGCATTAATTTGATGTTACTTGATCAGTTTAATTATTGTTTATTTGGTCTGGTCTAGTTTAGGATATCCAATTCACTGTAAATAGCCTCCAATAATTAGTTCACTCTCCTTGAAACTTTTAAAACTTAGAAATAACTATTTACTGTAAATAATGAGGTAGCTAGAATTGAATATATGCAATTATGTCCTTCTCTTGTACCACTCATCTTTTTACAAAAACATATATTTTCTTGGTGTATTTGATTTCTATCCTAAATTCAGTATCCAGCTCTTTGGGGGGGAGTTCAAGGTACTGGAAATCGTTTTTTGCCTAGTAACCCTCAATCCCAAAAATGAAGGAATATATTTTAATTTCTACCACAACTTTTTCCTAAATGTTTCAGCTTAATTAAAAAGTAATAAAATGCATCAAAGTCAGACCAAGTCCCCAGTGTGTATAAATGTATGCATGTATATGTGTTATCTATGTATATGTATATATATCCCTTTAATCTAATGAAAAGTCAACTCAAAATAAAAGAAAGCCATTTTGAAAACTATTAATTCAAAACTATTACTATCTTTGGTTTCTCCTGTGACCAAGTGTATCCCACATTCATGTCTAAACACAAAAACATTTTGGGGAAGAAAAGCAAAGACAAGGATCTTCAGTCATCATGTTACTGGATGAAAGATAAGAGAGTGTTAAGCCAGCTTAATTTGGTTTAGTACACAGCAGTTGAAATGTTGCTGTTATGGTAATTTTCATTGTTATCATTTTTATTCATCTTCCAAGGAGTTCAGTATGTTAATTGTGGTTCCTCCAGCACACACTTTATCTTCTTGGGTATCTCCAAGCCTGGCAAATTAGACTTAAAAGTAAGAGTGCTCTAAGATTTTTAGTGTGTGACTTGAAACTGAACATGGGTCTCCCTGGCTCTGGTCTAACGATTACAATAGAATCATTTATTATTTAACTGTTGGCATTACAATAGTGCTCATAAAGTAAAGTAGTGTTGACTCTTAGGATGCTGGAGCTTGTTTGTAGGTACTTTCTTAAGAAAGAGCCAAACTTACTTTTGATACAGTTGGTATTTCATGAGATGTAGTGCAAGGCATTACAGCTAGAAAAAGGTCATTACAGCTAGTGAGATAAAAACAAATTAAGAATATGGAGACAATCTATATCTTCTAATCCTAATTTATATTAATTATTTTAAGAAACTTGATTACAAAGTACTTCACAACACTTTAGAGAAAAATGTATGCATGTGCATGTGGGGGTTGAGGTTGGGGGATAAGTATTTAAATATTGGGTGAGATTGTTGGTGCTGATTTTTTTTCAGCCCTTGAAGAAGGTATCTAATAATGCTATATTCATTGTAGGATTCCCACAACCCTGAATGCTACCCTACAACCAGGATGTTCCCACAATGTTTAGGAATCATGAGAACCTAGTTCCAGTTACTCCCAGCTCAGTGTACTGCATATATGAGAAGAATGTAAAATAAAATACACTAATTTGAATGGCCCTTTTCTGCTCAGTAGAGGCCCATAACTTAGATTACCTGGCTCACACATATACAGTGATACCTTGGGATTCTGTCTTCTAAGAGTTTGGTCAAAGCTGCAAATGAAGCCCCGTGGAGAGGATCTCTGAACTCTTCAGAGTGATTGGGTTACGCTCCTTCTGTGTCTGTGAAAATCTAAATTGTCTGTGCATGGAGACTTTGCACTATTCCAAGCAATTCTTTACAAATGTAAAATGTTTGCAGTCAGTACCAATTTTTTAAAAATCCACTTATTAACTGGGAATGAAGAGGCATCTTAATGTTCATATTATTAACTGTAGATATTAATGATAAACTCAAATATTCTGTTTGGCGCATTATTTCTTTAGATCCTTGAGTACTTTTCTTTCCCATTTCAATCCTTTAGCGAATTTTTTCAAGCCTAAATACATTGAGAAATTAAATCGCAAATTAAACAACACATTAATTTTGTTGTTTCCTTTAAAGCTACTGAAAGAAATGTAAAGCTTGAGCATTGGAATAATTATCACTTTTGTAAGAACATGTTCAACATTTTGTATACTGACAATGTTCTCTTTTCCTCATCTGAATCTTGTTTCTTCTTTTAAGAGACTGGTGGGAACAGGTTAAAGGTCACCCTTGAGCTGCCAGCAAATGGAGTGAAACATTCTGGACAGTTCCCCTTTGCTTGGATTAAAAGTTCTATTCTTTCCCTTTGTGATGGTGATACCTTCTCATGGAAGGCTTGCGTGTAGCAAATTAGTGTTCTGGCCTCTCTTTCTAATTACTTCTTCAGGTGCAACAGCTGCTGGGAAAAAACAAGAGATACTTCTCTTTGTCTAATGGCATCTGTCAAAAATAGCTCCAGAGGTACAAAAAATACTGTTGTTTTTTATAGGAAGCAAAGATATCCTCTGTAAAAAATAAAAAATAAAGGTGGGAACATTCTCAATTTTTTAACTGATATGTTGGCATCTAAACTTTAAAATCATCATCATCATTGAGTTCGATATGTGTATATTTCTGGTAGAGTTGCATGTCTAGTGGTAAATGTGAGGCCAGGTTTTTTTTAAAAAAACTCTTTAACATTAACTTTAAAATTTTGGGACATTATTGCTTGGGGAAGGTGGGGCTGTTAAAGGCAAATTGTTTAAGCCTATGCAGAGGGTTAAAGTATTGATATAGTCTTTTCAAATCTGCACATATAAAAAATGGCACCAACGTTTTCTAAGTCTTTAAAATCTTAAGAAGAAGGAGGGCTGATGACTTTATAATGATAAAGGCATCCATGTTATTTTAAAATCCTTCCAACTCTTACTCCCTACATTAGGCTGAAAATGTTGCCTTTGTTCCCCAGCAACGCCATGACATTACCGGTTAGGGGGCTCACACAATTTTTGGAAACCAAATACCCAGAGGACCTTCCCCTCCTCGCATTTTAAAAAATATTACCACTGGCTGCAGCACTGCTACTTATTCTTAATGAAGAAACTTCAAGCTCAAAATTAGAGAAAGATAATTAGATACTATGGTATATTGTGCTAGTATTAGATCAAGCTGCCATCCTTCAGATTAGCTGAACTACTACTCCCATTATCCCTAGCAGAAGACAGTATTTTTTGCATTAATATTGTTATTGTGAGTACCAAATATTAAAATAGTATGCTGCATTTCAACTAGATTAAGGGTTTGTTATTATCATTTGGGTCTTCATTAAGGTTAGATTGCAGGCTTGTCTACAAAATTGATCAAGGACTTCAGTCAGCAAATTGTGACTGCAGCAGGAATGGAGACTATACTTATAATACAGTATGTCCTATTAATTCACTTAAGGTGGGGGGGGAGAACCAGGAAGAACATGGGCTCTTAATTCATGAAATGGATTGCCTATATGAAGAGAAGGACTAGGGCTGATAGCAGTATTCCAATATCTCAGGGGTTGCCACAGAAAGGAGGGAGACGAGCTATTTTCCAAAGCAGCTGAGGGCAGGACAAGAAACAATGGATGGAAACTAAACAAGGAGAAAAGCAACCTAGAACTAAGGAGAAATTTCCTGACAATCAAAACAATTAATCAGTGGAACAACTTGCCTCCAGAAGTTGTGAATGCTCCAACACTGGAAGTTTTTAAGAAGAGATTGCCCAACCATTTGTCTGAAATGGTATAGGGTTTCCTGCCTGAGCAGAGGGTTGGACTAGAAGATGTCCAAGATCCCTTCCAGCTCTGTTTATTCTACTCCATTCTGTTCTGTTCTAGATACTAATCCTCAAAGTACTGGAAATAAACAATATAAGCAGGAGTTCTTAATTCAAGAAGACAATATGACTCAACTTGGTGGAACAAAAGGAAAACTAGCAAAACAAAATCACCAAGAAAATAAGTATTCCACCAGGAGATTATGAATATCAGATTGGGAAAATGTATTGTAATTTGATGTGGACAGAAAATAGGTCTCCAAAGAAAACCTATTCTTGACTTGAAAACTTCAGAGCCAGATAAATTGCAGCCAAAACTGAAACCATTACTTCTTGGTGTCTGGGTAAGCCTCTATGCATTACTTTTTAGAAATTGTAGAGAAAAGGTGATGTTATCAGATATTTGGAGGAGAACAAATGTTGTCCTTTATCTTCAGAAAGGAGAAAAAGGAGAATTTGGTAACTATAGAACACTTATTTCTCACACTGCTGTCTGTGAAGTTTCTGAGCAGATGAAAAAATAATCAATCTGAAAATAGTTACTACCTGAAGTCAGTAGATTTGTCAAGAACAATGCCATCCTCATCTCAATTTTTATATGGAAATTTCCTTACTATATTGTTGCAATACTGTATCAATAAGCATATCTTGATTTCAACAGAGCATACAATAAAGCACCCCATGGCAAAATTATAATATTATGTTACTTATATTACGCACAGGAGCTAGTTTAATTAACTTTTGTTGACTGAAGCTAAACAGGTTTTAGCATACAAAATACACGAACAGGATTGGTCTAAGATGGCACCCCATGTTTTCATTTCTAAATACTGACTTAAACTCATTGGACTGTTTTCGTGCTTCAGATTTGTGATGAATAGAAATTCAACAACTGAATTGCCCCATTGCTACACCTATAGATGTAATAACAATTCTGTCTGTTATGCTGTTAACACTGAGGGGAGCCATGTCTGCTTCTGTATGATCCCCTGCAGAGCTACCAGCTGGCTTACTGTGTATAAAATAGATAATGCACTGCTTGTTACCTATAGTACAATAAAGAGTATTGTGTGCAGATTGACTTTATCAGTGAAAGAGCAACTACAATAACACCTCAAGAGCATGGTACTACGAAGAAAGAAAGTCTCAGTGAGAGAGTGTGATTTATAAACTGTGCTGAATACTAGATCCTCTTAGTTCTAAATGAAGCATTGCTTTCAATATATAGCCCAGTGAAATGTTTGCCTGGTCAGTCTATATACTAAGAATGGCATGCAAGTGAGTATGGCAATAGTTATGTCCTCCACACCCAATATTAAAAAACGAAAACTGTCCAACTGGCAGAAAGGAAGGAAGGGGTGGATGAAGGAGAAGGTGAAGAACTTTCCATTTCTGTTGATAGACAGTTGGTATTAGCTTTCCGACCCAGAACTTTCTGGAGTCTTATTTTCAAGGCTGATCTAATGCGTGGGTTGGAGTGACGTGGTGTAGAGGATGATTCAGCTAAAGGCTCTCAAATCCTTTAATTCAATGTTGAATATTATGCAGCCATCCTCACCAGGGATGATCTTGTCCCAGTAGAA
The DNA here is from genome assembly GCA_032468155.1 of Oxyrhabdium leporinum. Classification (NCBI taxonomy): domain Eukaryota; kingdom Metazoa; phylum Chordata; class Lepidosauria; order Squamata; family Cyclocoridae; genus Oxyrhabdium; species Oxyrhabdium leporinum. The sequence goes on along the minus strand of JANHFL010001661.1, from coordinate 500,359 downwards.
AACTATAAAAGATACCTCCAACAGCTGCTTCCATGGCAATTCTGGCTTACTCAAAGCCAAGCGATCTGTGAGATTGTCTTCCTTGTGTGGCACCAACTCCATCAAAAGCCCTTTTCTTATCTGCTTCCTCTGCCTTGCCATCGCAGAGAACATGTGACCAGTGCATAGCACACTCTGGCTGAGTTGGGCAGGAGTTTTGGAGTCAGCTCCCAGAAAGAGTCTGTGGTTGGAGTTTTTGTTTTAATAAGTTCAGCTCCCTTTTATAAAGAAAAAAAGAGAAATGTTTTTCTTCTGACATCTTTTCCTTCACCAAGCTTTTGTTTTATTTATAAGTTTGCTCTGGCTTTCTTGTAGTTTCTCTCTCCTTTTTTCCAGTATGTCCATTACTCCTCGTCACTTTTCCTCCTACTAATTTCATCCTTGATTGACAGTGATATTTTTAGAAATATCTATTCAGAGTGTGCTTAATTCTCTTCTAGCCTTACAATAACAGAATACTAGAAGAAGCTTGCAGTTCAGCCAAGTAACATCTTTCCTCCTAAGTTTATAAACTTCATCAATGCACATTATTATAAGATACAAATTCTCTATGTAATGATTTCAAAAAAAATACTGTGCAATGTCACATTTAGCTAAAACTGTTATTGTTCATGCTTTAAAATGGAAAGGCTTGCTAAATGTGAAATCCTTAAATTGTTCCATAGAGAGATGCAGGCCGATGTCCTTTGGCTGGAGATTATGGAAGCTGAACTTCAACATTGACACCAGATCTTCTTAAGAATTAAGTAGCGAAGACGAAGGACACAATGCTCTGAATGTTTACTCAGAAGTAACTGCCAAAGGATTCATTAAGCTTATCCCAGGCAGAAGTGTGCACAAAGAAGATTTTAAAAAGTCAATATGGCAGTCATGTCCACACAATTACAAAACATTGTCCAGATGTTCTTGAGCTGCAGCTACATGGGCATAGCATAGGGTTGCAGGCAAAAGGTGAAACAGGTGCTACTTACTTGGGAAGAAATCACTCCATCGGAAGACCAGAATTCCCTAACCTCTCTAGCTTTGTGGATCAGCCTGGGGGAACAGGGGGGAAGACGGGATGGTTCCACACAAACAGCAGGCAAGCACGCACAGCTCCATTTGCACGAGCAGTGGGCACATGCATTTGCCCACTGCTCACACACAGGATGCGCATGCACGTGTGTGCTTGCCCACCACTTCTTCAGCGCAGTTCCAAAGGGCTGAAGGCCCGGTAGTAGGACACAGCCCAGGGGTTGGGGACCCCTGATTTATCTAGTTCTTCAATAATTTTCCCAATAGTGTCCCAGGCATAATATAGATCAGATCAAGTCCAAATTAGCTTAGAGCTATAGAATTGTTGGAATTATCAAATCTACAGCGTTCAATGGAGGTTATAATATACAGTACACATTATACCTGTATTTATTAAACTTGGATATTGCCCATCTTGCCAGAGGCAACTCTAGGCAGCTTGCAGACATTCAGTTAAAATGTACTACAGAACATTAAAACAATAAATAAGGCTTATACATTTAAAAGTCATTTAAAATAAAACTCACAAGGATGAAGAGGGAGGAAGCAAAGTGCACCCAGGAAGGAGATGGGGTGATATTTATTCCATTAGCCACCTCCAAAGTGCCACAGCCCCATTGGGGACTCAGGCTAATTGGCACAGCCATGTCTTTCGGAAGGCCAAAAGGATGGGTGCAGACCTCACCTGGGGGGGAGGGGATGATACTCCAATATTTGTAAAGATTTTGTTCTCCTTGTGAACATTTTATAAGTATTTTTTTTTCTGGGAGGGTTGTGTATCTCTTCTGCAGTATATTAGTTCCAGGTAGTCCTTGACTTACGACAAATCGTTTAGTGACTGTTCAAAGTTACAATGGACCCTGAAAAAGGTACTTATGACCCAGAGTTGAAATTCCAATGTCTCCCTATTTATGGTCACATAACCAGGCTGCATTTATGGTCATTTGCAGCATCCCGCAATCACACGACCACAATTTATGACATTTTTGCCAGAAACCAATATTTACTTGCAAATAATGGGCTCACTTAATGACCATGGCATTCGCTTAATGAATGCTGCTTTTGCTTTACAAGTACATATTCACTTAATGATGACCGTGAAAGAGGTCATAAAATCAGGCGTAGCAATATAACTCATTTTATGACCATCATGACTTACAACCAAAATTGTTGGTTGAATTATACAGTCATAAGTCCAAGATTACCTGTACTATTTCAGGACAATCTACAACCCTCCAGATTTTGTTGGGTTCCATCCCTGTCATGCCACAGTAGGTCTGATGAGACTGGAGTTCACCTTTAGAAGGACACTCATTCCTTGTCCCTAAATAAAATTGAAGTTGCCTTGAAAAAGGATGTTTAAAAATGATATTATTAGAATGATGTAATAAATATTGAATAAATGGATGATTGGATGCACTAATGATAAGAATAGATTTAAAAAATTAGAAATGGGGAACATTTTTGTTATATGTATATTTATATAATATCAAAGTAAAGATAAGAGATTAAGACTAGATTTCTAATGGTATTATTAGATACGTTATTATTATTAAGATGAAGGAAAAAGTATAAAATGAAGGATTAAGTGTTGATATAGATATATATAATAATATTAGATTATGTAAGTTTGATAATTGTTGCAAACTCTATTTGTATTACATTTCCTTTTTGTATTGGAATTAATGATACCCAGCCAACACACTGTTCACGCAATGATATGTAAAAGAAAAAATAAAACTTTACATAAAACAATAAAAATAAAATTGAAGTTGCCCACATTTGTACAGCTGTGGACAGCTATTGTGAGATAAATACGCTCCAGAAATCCTGTCCATTAAAATATCATTCCCTCTTCAACATTCTGCTTGATACTATTAAAGTTCTGCACTTCCAATTCACTCCCAGCCCGGCAAGTTTTTGATTACAATTCTGTGAGAACTATTTCAAACATCTGGGAGAAACTGAGCCTCCTTCCCAGCATATTTGAAAAAGAGGCACATGAAACAACACTGAGTGAAAGAGTTGGCTATAGCAGTTTATCCCACCCTGACCAGTTTTCACCTCCCAGATCTCAGTTCAGATTACCAACCCATTTCCCCTTCCCTTCTGTTTAGTTCTGATCTTCTTTTAGATCTGTCCTTTTAAAATTTCTGACCATATGGCTCCTCAGAGCTCACCTATCAGGAAGGAAGGAAGGAAGAAAGGAGCATGGTCGTTTCACATTTCCTATCAAGAAATTCTTTCCTGAATATATTCTTGCCCAATTTGACATGGATACATCTCTGACATTTCAGCTTTACTTCTTTTCCCTACCACAAAAAACAAACAAATAAATATAAACTAGAACTAAAGACAGAAAAGCTTTTTTAAAAAGCATGAAAGTGATATATGGGCCAGAAATTTTAAAAAGAGAGGTGGGAGGATGAGATACTAGGAAAATGCCAGCTCTTAAGCTATTATAAATGGACGAACTGGAAGCTCTTGAATTCCATCATATTGTACATCTGTTCCATTTTATAAATGGGGCATTTTAAACCTGAAAATGGGGCCTATGTATTTATACATAAATGCCCACCACTACGCAAGTTGAGCTTCATGTGTGTATGCCGGCCCCCCGCTTGCTCTGTGTGTGTGCCAGTCAGCCACTTGCATGGCCTGGTTCATGCCCTGGTAGTGGGCTATGGTCCAGGTGTTTGTGACCCCTGCTCTAAGTAAATCCATACCATGTCCAAGAGGGAGAGGATGGTCTCTTTTTTTCTTAGAAAAAAATCTTTTTTTTTTTCACGGTTCTGGTACTTTACTCACTGTGGCAGCAAAGCACAAAAGTTGTGTGCAACATGGTACTTCCATCTGTGATATTATTATCCAAGGAAGATGATGACAAGCAGCATTCCACAGATCTTCTTTCCTCTGCCATAATACTGAGTACAATGCCAGCAAGGATGGTAGCTCTTATCCTACCTCACAGTGTGTCTATATATTTAGTTGTTCTTAGGGTGCCCTGAATCTTATTCTGGAAGATATTTGACAAGAGCATAGCTCCTGGTATCTTACAAGTGAAACTGCAGCCAACGTTTTCATCTTGACTTGAATCTCCTTCTCCCACAGCCCACTAATAAGCATGGGGATGAAATTTTTGATTTTTTTTTCCTACCCTTTAGAACATCGAAAAATAAACTTATTGCATTTTAACACACCAAATTTGCCTGTCACTTAACTTTAATGATTGACAATCACACCAACAATTTTCATTCAAGATGGCAGCCATGAGGGTGCAATTGAGCTCCATCTGTTTTTTATGTGTGATGTAAATAAAAAGGGGTGGATCTTCAATGGCAACCCTAGAGGCTGCCATTTTCACTTGTTGACCACACTCCATTCATACCCCTGGTGTTTTGCTTTCAGATTTCTGCCAGACAACTTCCTGAATGCCTAAAAGAAAACTGGAAATAGCGTCTGTGCACCATTTTCTAAAGCTGTGGTACTTGAAGCCTTTGTGTGATTCCAGGTTAATCTGACAGGCTTCAGAAGAGCAGCTTTCAATATATCTTGGCAAATAAAATTAGAACATTATCACATATTCTGATGTGGCATTTATTTGATTTATATAGCTGCCAATCTCACATACACAACTCAGGGTGCTTGCCATAAGATAAACACAAATAAAGACATGATGTAAAATAAAAAACACGTAACGGCTGAGCATTTTATTGCTGAAGTCCAAATTAGTTCTCATAGTCCGTGTGTTTATGACTATATGAATGAGAATTATATTTGTACACAAGCTAGTACCATTTTTTTCCATCCTGATAATAACCAAGCAATATAAGCCATGGCAAGTGACCCAGGGCTGACTAAGCAGGGATCTGAGCTTCTAGTCAAAGTACAGCCTTCTGTTCCTTGGGTTAAGAAAATACTAGTGGACAGATTCAGCTCCGTACCAAAAGAGAAGAAGGAAGGCAGGCTGTTCATATATCATTAGATACACTTTGGCCATGATTTTGTATAAATCATTTGAAGTTTACATTCTTAAACTATTTGACCAGCTGAGCTCAACATTATATTTGTTGTTCGATACACTAGAAGGGGCCACATTGGGAAAGGCTGTTTGGCTGTGATCAACACAACCGTGCAAAGGATTTGCAGTCTGAGCTGTTCCTGGAGAGAGGCACAATGAAGGGAAAGTCGAACACTGAATTCCAATCTTAATGTTTAGGTTGTGTGTGTTTTTAAGAGGTTTACTAAAGAATAGAAAGATATTTCTATTTTAGTTGGTATTAGGAATTTTAATTGCAGTTGAAATCTACTTGGGATACAATAAAGTGTTTTTACAGTAATATCACTGGCTCTCCTCACACATTTTTTTTCTGAAGCAACACACTGTTTCACATATGTTTCCAATTATTGTTCTGGGCCAAAAAAAAAAAAGAAAAAAAAAGCTTTCGGGTACTTTTTCCAAAAACTCTTTTCTATCCCAGAATAGAAAGTATTTTTCAAAAGTGCTCAGGAGTAGAAATTCCCAATTATACATCACATAAGCTATTTACAGAAAATCGTGGTTCCTACATGCTATCAGAACAAACCTCTACTCTTTCACAACTAGCCTCAGACATAACCTACTCCCAGGCAAATGCGGAGGTGGGAATATGGAAGAGAACATGAGATGTAAAGCATGTCATTATAAAAGGAGGCCCTAATTCCTACCAAATTATTAGCATGGCGGAAAGGAAGTTGACAGGTTTTGCTTGCTAGCTCCCCATCAGGGAAATAAACTGAGCTCTTCCAAGCATTCTATGGCCTTCACTTAGCATGTATTCCTAGGATCCAAAAACGGTACCTTTGTCATGATTTCTTACAGAAAAAGACTGAATCCTGCAATCTGGAAATGACAAAAAAGTGAAGTTCTCATTCCAATGCCCTCATCTTTCCTTTGCATTCTTCTGGGCAGGGCTAAATTGACCCTTACCAGTGCTATTAATATACTAGGAAGAACTTCTTTAAGAGTAACATTAGTCACTCTCGGTTTTGAGCACAGGCTCTTGGCAATCCCTTTGTCTGTGTGTACATGTGAACCTAAAGTAATTGCCTAAACCAGCACTTCCCAGCTTGGAATCCACAGAATATCACCCTGTGAGATAATGACAACAACAACAACAATATCCCTCTGGGAGGACTGCTTTGGTAAATAGATCATGAGGAGCAAATTATGATTATGAGTGAGCATAATTAATTATCTGCATTTAAATACTCCTTTGAAACATAAAATGAACTTCCATTAAAATGGTTCAAATTGGCTACTAAACATCGACAACCTTCTTTATCATCATTTACGAGAGAGCTTAAACCCTTTGTTTTGCCCAAAACTTCTGGATCTTTTATTTTCATTTAAAGAAGTTTTTAGGAATTATTTTCCTTAAAGAAAATTATATGAAAAGCTGTAAATCATCTAGAGAGCTAATGAGGGTGGAGCACCATGTAAAATATTAAAATAAGATGACCTGTTTGTATATGCTGATCCATGTTTTTGATGAGGATGTAAACAGTGCCCACTGAAACAAAGCTCTTCTCCTACTCTGTGACCATCTTATCAGTAGCAGTACCATAGCAGAAGTGGAAGGTAATGAATTGGATTATAACTGGGATGATGTGACATATCAACATATGATGCCAAAATATCTGGGGACAGCTGATTTACAGGGCTTAGTTAATTAATCAATCAACATCAATCAATCAACCTCCATATTTTAAGGGCACTCTCAATCTTTAACAAAAGACTGAGTTTATTTCACATCAACAGAGAAGTTCAATAATGAAACTCACCTGGTTAGTTCTGAAATAAGTATTGTTTTGTATAGCACTTTTAGAAGTTGTCTCAGAACTGGAAATACAAGTAATTTAAAGCTATTGTTTTTTTTTCTTTTTAGTAAGAATTTGAAATCTGGCCTTAAAAAGTTTTCCCCCCCTTTCCTTTCCTTTCTTTTCTTTCCCTTCCCTTCCCCCATACACTGAAACCATGGCTATCCATGAAAACGTAAGCAATTCTTGAGCACTGGGGGGAGGAGGAGGGGTGAAGGAGGATTGGGGGGAGATTTTGTAAACATAGCTCAGGAATTTATTTAAACACACTTTCAAAGGCACCTGGAAAATGCCATGGTGAGTAACAGCTCTTTTCCTTTCAGAGCTAAGATTATATGTCCCTCCTTGAATTACCCATGAATTTTAATCAAGCATTGATTCTCTGGCAGAGAAAACTTCCAGACCAGGATCTGTTAAGTGAGAAAACAATCTCCAAAAGGAAGTAATAACAATCTCAGATTCTCTGTCCCCACAGCCATGCAATTATAATATGAGCAAGTTATACACTGCCAAAATACAGTATTACCAAATTATTTTGAATAAAGACACAGAGTTCTATCTCCTCTCTCTCAGATGCCTCTTCTACAAACCTCAGCTGTTTCCCAACAATGGTGGTATAATAGTGACCTGGACTTTTGTGTAGAGTAAAAAAAATGGAAACCTTGTTCCCTTTTTTGATCCCTCAAAATTCCTTATAACTTTAGGGAGGAAACTAAGCCATATAAGAAATTTATGCCTGCACAAGGGACATTATTTAGGGCAGATTCAAAGACTTATCTTTGAAAGTGAAGTCAGTGTCACCTAAAATACTTAAAATTATCCCCACTGGATATAAGCACCTTACATTCACCACACAGCTTTGAGGAAAAATGTGGAGTGAATGTCAGAAGAATCAAGGGTTACTTATTGTTATGAACTGTTGTTCATGAGAAACACACAGTAATAAGAAGAAATGTCCAGGTATGGATTAACCTACAGCCTTCCTGCAGATTCAGTCTTCTTTTAGGCAGAGAAAGATAATTTCAGGTAGGACTCCAAGTGGTTTGGCAGAACCAATTTCAAAATACTGTTAAAGGTCTTAGGATGGCCCCGATTCACATCTGAAAGGTTACTTGTTTATATATTTTATTTTTAATTTTAATATGGGTATATGGGTTTTTCTCAGTCACAACCGTATTTTCCCCAAGGGGAAGGGAAGGGGGAGGAAGTAAGTGTTGACAGATGACAGCTTGATTAATTTAGTCATCTTTCAAACCTTGCTCTGGTTTTGTGCAAGTGTTTAGAGCAATCACAGAAGAGTGCTAAACCTATAGTCAAAAGCAACCAAACTATAGCTGACTATTGTGTATGCTCATTCTACCCTTAATTGTGTGTTGTTCCTTTTCCTTTATGAAAACCAATCCACCAGCTTAACTTGTGAAATTGTGTGGAATTGTGTTTTTGTGGCAGCCATTTCGTGATTGGACAGATTGGCAGCTATTCAATAAGAGAGCCCACCAACAATACTTTCTGATCACCAAACATTTTGATTGGGAATGATGTCCTCAAAAATGGCTTACAAATGGGTTTGGAAACACAGAATGAAGTGCCCAGAAACTTGAGTCCTTTCCTGACCACTCCCTGCACATTGCAGGTGAAGTTCTGCAATTGGAACCTTCTATACACATTCTCTGTGTAATTTTCTGGCAAGAGAAAGAGGAGAGATGTTTTGGATAGGCGTGATACACAATAAAAGCAAAATTTAGACTATGTGCATAACAGTCAAAAAGTAAACATTTGGATGATCTCTGGCAAGGCTTGGGTAGGAGTTGTGCATCTATCCCTGCTCTTGCTCTGTTTGACCCCTCAGCAGCTTTAAATACTATCAGCCAATGGTATCCTTCTGGTTGGCTCTGGGGAGTGCAGGAGGGTGGCTCTGTGCTGTGCTGGTTTGTCTCCTGTCTTTGGGATTCATATCAATCAGTGTTAATTGGGGCAAGAGATCCTGCCCTCAGCCCCTACTGTTTCTCTCTTCTCTCATATTCAAGATTTACATGAAGTCGCTGGATGAGCTCATTCATCATCATGGGGTGAGGTATCATCAGTACACTGATGATAGTCAGTTATACCTCTCTGCCTCTGGCAAATTTAGCAGTGCTATCGATGTCTTATCCCGGTGCCTGGAGGTTGTGAAGAACTGGATAGAGAACAAAATGCTTCAGCCGAACCTTGGCATAACCGAGTGGCTCTGGGTTTTAAGGACTGCTGGTTCTATGCCATCTTTGGTGATGGGCGGTGGTGGTTGTATTGCTCCAAATAGATCTGGTGTGCAACTTGAGGATCCTTCTAGACTCACAACTCCTACTGGAAGAACAGATGGCAGCTGTGGTTAGAAGCACCTTTGCACAGCTTCAGGTTGTGTGTCAGTTGCACCTGTTCCTAGATTGGGAGGCTCTGTTCATGGTCACTCATGTCCCGGTCACCGCTTGATTAGACTAGATCTCTGCTCTGAGAGGTCTGTGTTGCCAGTTTGCCTCCAAGTCCAATTCAAGGTGCTGGTTTTGACCTTTAAAGCCCTTCTTGGCATGGGGCTGAGTTACTTGAGGGACTGCCTCTCCTCATTTCATCTACCCATTCCCTTTATATAGGGCCAATTGTTGCTGGAATTCTCTTGCTCAAAAAAGAATGTTCTTGGAGCCGGCTGTACCAGAAGACAGGCTTAGGTGACCTTAATAAGCAAAAGATGGTTGATGGAAAGGTATGGGCTGATAATTAGTGTCCTACCCTGCTGTCATCTAAATTATTCTGCATATGCAGTGGAGTAAGTTGAACTAAGACTGAGTTGCAATTCAGGTTGGAACAGAAGTAAAAAGGAAAAGGGGGATTTACCGTATTTTTCGAAGTATAAGACACTCCGAAGTATAACACACCTTAGTTTTGGGGGAGGAAAACAAGAAAAAAAAATCTGCCTCTGCCTACTAGTATCCATCGGTTTTCATCTGTCTAGCGTCCTTGCAACAAATAGCAAACAGCCTGGTCAGCTTCAGCACATTATTGCAGCCTGATTCAGCACCTCTAAGCATCTCGTTTTTGGCCTCTGTACATCACATTTTCGGCCTCCGCACGCCCCATTTTTTACCTCTGCGCATCGCATTTTCAGGCAGCTTCAGGCGGCGGGGATCGTCGTTGATCCCCGCCACCTGGAACCATCCAAAAACGTGATGTGCAGAGCCCAAAAATGGGGCGTGCGGAGGTAAAAAAGGCGACGTATGGAGGTGAAAAACGCAATGCGCGGAGGCGGCAATCGGCAGCGATGTGCTGTGGCGATCCCGCAGCCTTGAAGGGGGCTGAAATGGAGTGTTCAGAGGCTGAGAATGTGAGGCACAGAGGCCAAAAACGCAAGGCACAAAGGTGGCAACGGTCTGTGGCAATCCCCGCAGCCTGGAACAGGTCTAAAATGCGACTTGCAGAGGCCGAAAATGGCCAAAGGGTGGGGGCCGGTGAGTGGGTGGGGCTACATTTGATGTATAAGACGCACCCAAATTTTTACCCTCTTT
>JANHFL010001661.1:459126-482446 GCA_032468155.1 Oxyrhabdium leporinum | reverse complement strand
GTTTGACCTCGGGGGCCCGAGTAGGCGTGGCTCGGGTTGTCATGGCTGGGGTGGGTGTGGGCAGGATGGGTGTGGGCAGTTCAACATCCTGCAGTCCACATGTAGTCCTCCCAGGCTCTGTTTTCGGCTTCCTGCAGCCCTCTGCCAGTGAAAAGGAAGCCCAAGAGGGCCGTGCATGACCCTCCCAAGCTCCGTTTTCGCTGGCAGAGGCACCATGGGCCAGTGCTTTGCTGTTTCCAGGGCAGCCCCGTGGGCCAGATCTAAACACCCTGCAGGCCGAATCCGGCCCACGAGCCTTGAGTTTGATACCCCTGGTATAGGGTTTCCTGCCGGAGCAGGGGGTTGGACTAGAAGATCTCCAAGATCCCTTTCAACTCTGTTACCGGTATTCTATTCTATTCTAAAATGTGCATGATTGGGAAGCTAAAGCTGCAAACCCAAATCCTTGTGCTGGGAGATTAATCTCTGGGATATGTTCAAGATTCACATTTACACTGCATATTTGATCAATCTCCATGAAGCTAGTTCTTAATCAAATCTACCTTTCAAGTAATTTTCACCTCCAGATCCCCAGCAGGTTTAAATTATGACAAACAAAAGTATTCAATAGTCTTTACTATAAGTAAAGGAAAAATTCAGCATAAATGCATTTTAATAGATGTTTCTAATTCAAGCTGCATTCCTGCAACCATTTCCTTAAATTTTTGGTGTCCTGCTAAAGAAATTGAGACCAAGCCATAAACCAGTTTGGTTTGTGAATTTGGATTTAAATATTCCCTGCTGTATGGAAGGTATTTAATCAAATTCTTGCGCACATAACTGGGGGATGAGGTTTTCATGATGAAACAATATGTACTTATGAGTTTTGTACCATTTCAAAAGGATATATTCTCAAAAGTAAGCGACTGTGAATTTAAAGCACTGGACTAAGTCTAGTATCGAAAACGTTTTAAAAACCTCAAGTCTATTTCTTTTGTAACCTAAGCGGTTTCAGGTTTATCTTCCACATCTCTAATTACTGTTTTTACATTTTCAAAGTATTCGTTATTATTTTGAATGCCGTCTCTTAAGTATTTATCATGGAGGGGAGTCTTATTCAGTTAGTTGAGGTGGAAGAACTATATAAAATTCAGAGAATAAAGATTTTTTTCAGGCCACCATGCATGTGAATTTTGGGCTTTCAAAAAGTTATTTCAGGAGGGCCGTAGCAGTTGTATATGCGGAAAAATCCCTTTATAAAAAGAAAAAAAGTTAATTTCGAGCACAGCTGTCTGCGATCCAGGCATCCAGATATGTCCTGGTTGCTCTCGCTCTCACTCTCTCGGCGTCTTTTAAAAAACCCCAACCAGATTCCTTCTGATTTTTGCCTACCAGAGATCAACACGGTTCTTTTCCTGCATTACCCGCGCGTGTACGCGTCCCTCTCTTCCATTCAAGAATCTGAAACTTTCTTTCAACTTTTCTGCAGAAGAATCCACCATTACAGAACCCGACCCTATTCCTCCCCGCCCCTTTAGAAGCTTTTATCTTTCTGTCCAATCCTCAACCGAGGTACGGAAGCAACAGAATATTCAATTGATAGAAGCTTGAGTTCTATGGCCCGCCCACTGTTCGGTTTGTGAATGGGGCGAAGGGGTGGAGTTCCATGGAATACAGATTTACACATTATACGTATATATATATATATATATATATATTCAAAGTGCAGGGACGTCTTTTTTCCCCTCATTTTTTTTTTTTTGCTTTTAGGGTGGATGTTGCTTGTTCCAACGGCAGCTAGTCTCTCCTGTTGCTGCTGGAGAGATAGATTTCATCTTCCATGCATAAGGCGCCGACGCGATATCGGACTACCCATATTTCTGTTTAAAGGATTAGCCCCATTGCTGGTAAAGGAGATAAGGGAGCGGTCGGATTTTTAAAAAGAAAAAAAACAACAAAACCCACACCTAGCTCGTCGATTAAAGCACGCCTGAAAAGGAAAAGTAACAGTAAGCCAAATTCTTGAATTCCCGAACTTTTGAGGGGTTGAACAGCCAGCTGGGAAGTGAAGCCAGTTACTGCGGTCGAACTTGTGAACGATCCTGCCACCCACCCACCCCTCCTCCGTCCCAAGATTGCTTCGCGGCCGACCGAAGGAAGAACCCGACGCTGTTAGGCGCCGTCAAGCTCTGTCTTCGGTGGAAGAGAATACACCGGAGTAGCATTTCGCCTTGCAATCCTAGCAAAGAATTACCATCCAGCCCTTGGCGAGCGATCAACGAGAGAGCCGGTTTGGCGAGCGATCCGCCTCTTTCACCTCCTCCACCCGAGAGCAGGCTGCTGGAAGAGCGAAGCCAGCCTTGTGCCGCCGCTGCCGCGTAAGCCTTTTGGCCGCTGGCCCTCTCGGGGGTCTGGGCTGGGCGCCGCCGCCGATGCTTTGAGACTCAAGCGCCTCTGGGCTGTGAAAACCCGCTTCCCGCCGCTTGCTTCCAGCCGGCCGCGCTCGTTCTTTCCCTTGCCGCTGCCTCGGATCATGGATCGAGGACCGAGAGCAACGAGGACGGCCCCTGCTTCTTTGGGCCTGGTCGTCTTCCTGGGCGTCCTGTGTGGGATTCCCTGGGGCTCTGGCGGCCAATCTTACCATGGGGAGAAAGGGATTTCTGTCCCGGACCACGGCTTCTGTCAGCCCATTTCGATCCCTCTCTGCACGGACATCGCCTATAACCAGACCATCCTGCCCAACCTCCTGGGGCACACCAACCAAGAAGACGCCGGGCTGGAAGTCCATCAGTTCTACCCGCTGGTGAAAGTGCAGTGCTCGCCGGAGCTGCGCTTCTTCCTTTGCTCCATGTACGCGCCCGTCTGCACCGTCTTGGAACAGGCCATCCCGCCCTGCCGATCCCTGTGCGAGCGGGCTCGCCAGGGCTGCGAGGCCCTGATGAACAAGTTTGGCTTCCAGTGGCCCGAGCGGCTCCGCTGCGAAAACTTCCCCATGCACGGCGCAGGTGAGATCTGCGTAGGGCAGAATACTTCGGACACTTCGGGAGCGGGCGGAGGGCCCCCCGAAAGTGCCAGCGTCTATCCCACCCCGTATCTGCCCCATCCCACCTCTCACCCCCTGCGCCCCACCAATTCTGGCTTCTCCTGCCCACGGCAGCTCAAAGTACCCCCGTACCTGGGCTACCGCTTTTTGGGTGAGAGGGACTGTGGTGCCCCTTGTGAACCAGAACTCCCCAATGGGCTGATGTACTTCAAGGAGGCTGAGGTTCGCTTTGCCCGCCTACTGGTAGGCATCTGGTCAATCCTATGCTGTGCCTCCACCCTCTTCACTGTCCTGACCTACCTGGTGGACATGAGACGCTTCAGCTACCCTGAGCGACCCATCATCTTCCTCTCTGGCTGCTATTTCATGGTGGCAGTGGCCTATGTGGCTGGCTTCCTGCTGGAGGACAAAGTGGTGTGTGTGGAAGGTTTCTCAGAAGACGGCTACCGCACTGTGGTGCAAGGCACCAAGAAAGAAGGGTGCACCATCCTTTTCATGATCCTCTACTTCTTTGGCATGGCCAGTTCCATCTGGTGGGTGATCCTCTCCCTCACCTGGTTCCTGGCTGCTGGCATGAAGTGGGGCCACGAGGCCATTGAGGCCAATTCCCAGTACTTTCACCTGGCTGCCTGGGCCGTGCCTGCCATCAAGACCATCACCATCTTAGCCATGGGACAGGTGGATGGGGACGTACTCAGTGGAGTCTGTTATGTGGGCATCTACAGTGTAGACGCATTGCGGGGCTTTGTCTTGGCCCCGCTCTTTGTCTACCTCTTCATTGGCACCTCCTTCCTGCTGGCTGGCTTTGTGTCCCTCTTCCGTATACGGACCATCATGAAACATGATGGCACCAAAACCGAAAAGTTGGAGAAGCTCATGGTGAGGATTGGCATTTTTAGTGTCCTCTACACAGTGCCTGCCACTATTGTGTTGGCTTGCTACTTCTATGAGCAGGCCTTCCGGGACACGTGGGAGAAAACCTGGCTCCTGCAGAACTGCAAAAGCTATGCCATTGCTTGCCCCACCAACATTGCCCCAATGAGCCCCGACTTCACTGTCTTTTTGATCAAGTATCTCATGACCATGATTGTGGGTATCACAACTGGCTTCTGGATTTGGACTGGCAAAACTCTCCAATCTTGGAGGCGCTTTTACCACAGACTCAGCACAGGAAGCAAAGGGGAGACTGCTGTATGAGGGTCCCTTGGCTTCTTCTTCTCTTGTATTGCAAGGAACAAGGGCTCGGACCTTTGTTCCTTTGGACTACCTTTGTTTCTCACCAAGAGACCCTCCATCTAGACTGCTTCGGGGCAGTAAATATCTTATCCTCTGAGAATTTGCTTATTCCCTCATCATGGCCTTCTCACTTTTGAAATGGTTCTGCAGATCTGTTTAGAGTATCGGGCATAGTGCCAAGATTGGAAGTTTAGGACAAAAAGAGAAAAGCAAGCTATCTTTTTTACTGCGTGATAGTGTGCCAAATCAGACCCGCTCCCCCAAATCAGAATCTTAGTTTACAGTCTTTCTAAAGTTACCCTGAGAAGGAAGAAAGTTTGTGTGTGTATGTGTGCATGCATGCACGCGCTTGCGTGCTTCACTCTTTTTAAAAAAGGAAATTGTCAAATAAATCTTAATGGGGGTTCCTCCATATTGTAGCAGTGCAATATGCAAACTTACTTGGAAGTTTAAACTCCACCGGATTCAATGGGACTTACTCCCAAGTAAAGGCATAATGTTTTCCAGCTATGCAAACTTGCCTTGGGAGCAAGTTACCTCACACTTAGTTGAGCTTAACTTCTGAATCCACAGTGCATGGGCTGGGCCAGGCTGTAAGGAAAATTCTGCATTCCAGTTTTCTAACTTTTCTTCCCGACTGATTTGGGCTTTGGCAAAAGAGTCTTGCTGAGATTTTAGGGAGGAGCAAGGGGGGAAGAGGAAAGAAAGGGGTCTGAAAAAGAAGTGACATGTTGATTTTTGATAGAATGGCTTTAACTCTCTTGTCTTTTGTTAGAGGAGACAAAAGAGAAATAAAAGTGGGTTTCTCTGCAGCAAAGCATAAGCAGGAGTTTGGTTTTTATGGGAAAACTAACAAAGAATTTGTTGAGGTTCGGCTAGAGCTGTGAGTAATGCAGCTCTTTATTTTCTTTTTATGAACACAAGGGAAAGGGTTTTCAGGAAACCTTGTGTAACTGGAGAAAAACTGAGGTTGTCTCTCTCCACCCACCCCCCTCTTTTTTTCAGAACTAACAAAACAGCCAATAATCAAACAAGCCTTTTAAAGCATCTATAAGGTTTTATATTCACAAGGTTAGAGTTGGTTTCCCTGGTTGATCATCTGTATTGCTCTTTGATTTGTAAATGGGGCCGAGGGAAAACCTAGAAACTGAGAAAGAAGGAAAAGATATTTTGCAGTCCTAGTCGAATCAGGGAGGCACCTCAGTGCTTCCCTCAATATGCTCTTAGATTCCCTTGAAACCAGTAGATTCTTAATTGTGGCTTTCATTGGGAATCAGTTTCTTGCAGATGTTTACATGGACTTGAAGTGCTACTACTTCAGGGAGTTTATTCATTAGTGGGGGCATTTAGGAATACAGCCTTAATTCTACAACAAAAGATTGCTTTGATTAAGGCTGAAGTCCTAAATGCCCCCACACTTTTCCCACTTTTACCTGGGAAAAGACCCCATTCTATCCTGCATCCAGTTCAGATTCAAGGATTTAGACTCCCATTTAGGCCCCTGGTGGCACAGAATCACTGTTGAAAGTGCTACACAGTCTTAGGAACTTCTATCTAGAAAAGGTCCTGTGGAATTCAGTAGAATCTGCTTCCTGATAAGGATAGGCTTTTTCAGCTTAAAGAAATGCTGGAATTGATGTGTCTTGTTCATAAACTGAGTTTTCTTTCAAGATCCCCTGCATTCCTTTCTTGAATGATCAGCCTATTAAATATGTCTGAAGTTAAAGTTTTACATCATTATATATAACATTTTATTGAAGAGTCCACTGTTGGAAATAAATTGATTTCAGAAGCCTTTCTGAAATGCTACATTTCACAAGCTAGCTTTCTGGAAACGTAAGGGGGTTCTATTTAATTTTACCCAATAGACTAATTGGAGAACTGGGGGCTTTTAACAAGCCATACTTGGATTTCCCCTTCTTTCTCCAAAATGCACCAATATCTTTTTTAATGAATGGATACCTTTATAAAATATTACCACTATTAAGAAATGTAGAATTGACAAGGAAGGGAGAAAAGAATGTTAGGTATAGTACTGGGGAATAAACAGCAAGAAAACTGATTCATTTGTAGTATCTGATTTTCCTGGTTCTGATATTTTGGTTTCTTTGGGAATTTTTAAAATGAGCATAAGACAAGCTAGAAATGTATAATGTACATTTTGTAAATCTGACATTTCGTAAGAAAATATATATGTATTTATGTTTTTACTTAACTTTTTTGTTTTCAAAATTTCTGTGTAAGACGCATTTCTTGTATGTGTACAAGATACAAAAATAAATGGATTTTTAATATAATTTGTGAAAAGTTGTATTTTAATTTGATATTTTCCTCTGCACTTGGTTAAAAGTGTTAAATCTTTACCGCACTGAAGGAAAAAAATGTTGGTTAAAGAACCATTCCTAGGCATATTTATTTTAAATAAATATTTTAGGACTGAATGGGTTTTTAAATGAATATGTCTAAGACTGGGCAGTGCAACACAGCATGTTCAGACTTGACTTCAAGTATCTGCTTGAAGGGATTCCAAACAATTTCCAAGATGGCCTCCTGCTGTGATCTGGTATGGTTAGGCAGCTTGTCCAGTGGCATGAGATTATGGGAATGTAACACACCTGGACGATTCCAGATCCTAAACAACTGGATTACAATATATTTGTCTTAGGCAATAGTTGTTACTGCAAAGTAGAAGTAACTCTTATGAAATTGATAAGGATTGTCTTCGAAGCTAACATTTTCTGGATTTCTAGTGGCTCTTCTGGTATTTATTCAGTATCTTTGCTGTCCTATTTAAGTCCAAAGTCTTAACCAGTCTCCTGTTCCCAAAGCAGCCAATTGAATGCCTCTTAGAAGCCCACAGGCTAGTAAGGAGCATAAAAGTCTTTTCTTACTTGTGGTTTGTTCCCAGCAACTGATAGTCAAAAGCATTCCACCCTCTCACATTAGGGATAATGTAGAGCCATTGTGATTAGTAGTAGCCACTATTCATAACATTTCTGATCTCAAAAAATGCAAGATGTCCTATCTGAGCCCAACCTCCTCAAAACAGGCCAGGCCACATGGTAGCAGACAGGAAGAAGACTTCATTGTTGGAAGTAAGAAGGACTTTAAACATCTCCCAAGGCGACCCGGATGAGGGAGGAAGCATATATTCAGGATTTGGGAAGACCCAAATCTTTAAACATTGCTTAACTAGGCCTTCCTAACACCATTAATGAACTTACAGCACAGATAAAGTCGCTTCCCCTTTCTAGGCAACAATCAGCTTTCAGGGAAGGTTGCTGAACTGAAAAAGGAAGCCTCAACTCTTTGCTATCTTTCATCACTTCTTCCATGCTTTGTTCTCTTTTCTTTAAGGAAGTTACTGGTGTGTGAAAACTTATTTTCCATTATAAAGAAGATATAAGCAAGCACTTTTAGGTGGCCTGTTTTTTTCAGAGTGGTCCTGTTTCAGCTTACAGTTGAGGATAGCAGAAAATAAGACTTGATTTTGCCCCTGCAGAGGCCCCTCTGCCATTCTGTGTATGTGTGAAATACATAGCATGGTTTGCTCACCGCTATTGGGATGTTCTATTACACAATAAAACAATTGCCCTTGTAATCAATCCAAGAGACTTCACAACTGGATGACAGATGGGCTTTCTATCCTCTTCATGGTTATTCATTATTTGTCCCGATAGAAAAAAATATATGTAGCTCAGGGTCAAACTATGGAGTCCTTGGTACTATCGTTGTTTGCTTGCAAACGTATCATTACCTGACAAGGTAATATCAGTGCTTGTGAATGTGTGGTTTGCTCCCTGTTTATATACAGTAGCTTGCCATGCCAGTGTTGGGAGGTATGGTTTTCTCCTTGGAAAAAAATGTCCCCAGGAGTCAAGGCTGACTTGAAGACACAAAACAAACAAAAATAATTTAGATATAACATTATTTGTCTTTATTTCTTGGATTTTATCCCACCTTTATAAGTAGCACAAGGCAGCAAACATACATAATATTCCTTCCACCTCCTATTTTCCCATAACAACGACCCTGTGAGAAGGGTTGGCCTGAAAGAGATCTGCAGATATCCTGAGTTTTTATATACAGGGAATCCATTACAAGGCACATTATGGAGACAGTGACATGTTACTATTACGGCCATATAATAGGTATGATACCATGTTTGGCAAATAAAGTGGAATTGTTGGAGCATTTCACAAATGTATCATAACATAAGTTTACATTAGGTAAAATGGACTCGGGTCCATGAAGATTGGTTCAATCATAAATATGTCAGCCTTTTGCAATAAGTCAGAAAGCACCTTTTCCAACTAACAAATGTTAATAAAAGACATGTGTAAGACATCTTCACAGTGTTTTGTCCCTCAGAATGCCTGAAGCACCCACACCTAGCAATAAACTTTTTGAGACTGACGCACACACTCCCCCCCCCCCCATCTCTTATATGATTTATATGGCTCTTACTGGAAGGAACACAGAGTGCAGATGATGGCATCAACCTGACAATGTGGTGCTGTGGGTGGAACTCATACCCATAAGGTTTCCCTTCAGACAAGTTTGTGAATCATTCCCAGCAAGAGAGGAGTCTGTTTATCAAGCAACAGAATCAGCTTAAGAAACCACTGTTGGGTGAGGGAGTTCTTAGAGATACAAATGGGGGGTGGGGGGTGTTTCCAAAGGGTCTGTAAATATGGAAGAACATTGAATAAAAGGGTGGGGAAGAGAAGGAACAGCATTTAGAGGATCCTCAGAAAAAAGGGCTTGCTTAATTTCACAGCAAGGGAATACTAACAGGAGTTAAGATTTCCACCCTAAGAATGCAGAGCCATTTTTTAAAATCTTCCTTTTCATAATCCCAGGATTATGAACTTGATAAAGTGCTTTGACAAGCATATCATGCTCCAAATAAGTTCTACCAGCTACTCTCAGTGGGAGAAGCAACTTTGCAGCAGGAGAATTCTATCAACTCCTAATCAACTATTCTCTTTTTATTGTGCTGAGGATGGATTTAGGGAAGTCCTTGACTTATAACAGTTCATTTAGTGACTGTTCAAAGTTACAACAGCACTGAGAAAAGTGCTTGGCAACTGACCCATATTTATGACGGTAGCAGTGTCCCAGGGTCATGTGATCAACTTTTGCGACCTTCTGACAAGCAAAGTCAGTGGGGAAGCCAAGTTCACTTAACAACTGCAGTGATTCATTTAACAACTGTGGCAAGAGGGATAATTAAATAGGGCAAAATTCACTTAACAAATGTCTCAGCAACAGAAATGTTCGGCTCAATTATGGTTGTAAGTCGAGTACTACCTGTACTTTTAAGAAGCAAAACAAATACATTCAGAAAAACATTTGACCAAATCCAGCATTCCACTTTGAATCCAGATTTAATTACAGTGTGCTTAGTGCAGATCCATTAATATCAGTAGGACCTAAGCCAGTCATCACAAAATCCAGTGTCAGCAGTTTCAGTAGATCTCCTTTAAATACAGTTCAACCCTCAACCACCCACCCTTTTGTCTCCCAATAGCCATCGCTTAAATCAGGCATTGGAAATCTATAGCCCATGGGCTGCACGTGGCCCACCACTGGAAAGCACCCCAAAAGAAATATATCCACCTGGTCTGTGTGTGAGAGACCATAATGGTGCTTTTGTAAGTGCTCACTGCCATGTTGGCAACGGATTAACCAGTTGATTCTGCACATACAGAGTAACATCCTCCATCCCATGCTAGTGAAAGTGAACGATCCATGAAGCAAAAAAGGAAGAAAAAAAATGGCAGTGGTGGAAGTATGGTCCCTGGCCCCTATGTGGGAGAAAGCTGTTACCCCCTGATTAGATTTAGGCACATAGTGGCTGGGTTCATACATTCATAATGATGTTCGGCTGATTTCGGCTTACAGATTGTGTGAGCCCAGTCTTTATATAAACCATACTTTATTGTTGTATATTATATGTGAATCCAGCCATTGAGACTTGTACAACAAACCACGAGTAAAACAATTGTGGGCTTAGTGCGTACAATCCAAAGCATTACTTTGGTCCATATACCATAGATTGGACCTCTAGATTCAACTGCTAATGAACTCTACTACAAACTCATAGGAACCATCTGTTGCTTTTTGAGAACAAAAAATGTGAGTGCAAGCTAAGCCACCATTTTCAGTGTCTCTGCAGAGTTCAAAGATTTCTCTTTTGTTTAGAAAAGATTTACCATGAGAGTGCAGACTTAACACGTATTTTTGCTCTGAAATTATATTCAGATCTGCTCAAATGAGATCAGAAAACTTGAAACTTGTGACACAACACAATAATAAAAATAAATATAATAAAGCTGCCCATGGAAAATGGGCATATTTTTTGAAGTTTATGCCACCCACACTTCTTCAGACTTCTTATTCTTGGTATTTTTTTTTCTTTTCTTTTTCTATACACATCAAAGCGTATTCTCGCCAAAAATCATATTTTTTATTTTTAATAGAGCGTCTGTACTGGAGACAGTCAAATTGAATAGCTTCCCAAATATTTATCTAAACTATGAACCAGATCGGGTGTCTTCCATGGCCTAGATCCAGGAATACTTTGCATACCCCTTTCTCCCCCATCTACATATATACCTAGCATTTCCTAACATTCCAACATGTAAAAATGAACAATTTATAACAAAGGCAAAGAATTAAAATTCCTGTTAGTCACTGCAACTGGCTGCCAATTAAACACTGGAGCTAATAGGCATTGCTTGTCTACATCTTGCTATGTTTTAAGAGAAATGTATAAGCAAACATCTTGCTTTAGATCATTTTCCCATTTTCACAAAAAATAAGCTCTCTGGGGAAAAAAAGAAGGCAGTAAGGTGTGTGAGTATGTGTGTGAGACTGTAAAATACTATTTTTAAAAGGAAAAATATGTGTATGCATGCAAGCACACCAGAAGAAGTTCAAAGCTAGCTTTGATTCTTTGAAGCAACCGTCAGAACTCACGAAGACAGAATCTTTTAATGTAATCTATGATGAAAAGGGTTTTTTTTTTATTTTAATTTTTGTAAAACCTTGGTAATTCTATATTCATTTCTTTTAAAAGGGCCAGAAATTTTAACTAGCATTTCCTGCCCTTGTTTATGAACAGCATTCTACTGGGATTGGCAGCCAGTAAGACTAATGTCATCCGACACCCTTGAACAGGAATCGAAAACTGCTTGGAATGGAGCAGGATTATGTGGGCGGATGGAAAAACTACTTGGGGACTAAATGTTGCTCATCATGCTTTTTCTCTTGTTAAGCAGATAATCAGTATATGCTTTAATATTTGTGAGAGAGAAAAAATCCTCCCTAATATGAATGTTTATAGAGATAAGAAGTATAAACATCATCAACATTAAGGTAGCTGCCCAGAATGGTGAGATGGGATTTAATAAATAATAAATAAATAGGGTAAGGAACCACAGAATCCAATCTTTTCATGTCCCATGCATATATTTCAGGAAAAGGCAAGTTCGAATAAGCATGGATTGAAAGTCCGTGCCACAATTTGCCAGGTATGCTTTTTGGAACCAATGAGATCATTTAAAAGTGTGCCATTCACCTGTGGTGATCCTTGAGCTACAAAGGATCTTTTATCTTGCCTTAAGTGGCAAACAAAGCAGTCTGGTTGATCTGCCCAGCCAGCTGCTTGGGCCACTGTGATATACTGTAGTTATAACTCAGTAAGGTCCTGATGCAGATCCAACAGCTATAGGAAGGGAAGCAAGAAACCCATCAGAAGAGCAAGAACTCAACAATCATCCTATCCTTCCAATATCTACAGTGACAGCACAGACATCTATTTTGAAAGACCATAGGTAGTCTTTGACTTACTCATTACTTGCTTAGTGGCTTGCTCAAAGTTCCCAAAAAAGGTACTTATGATCCATATTCAAAATTCTAATAGCTTCCCACCACCACCACAGTCACATGATCACATTTTGGATGCTTGACAACTGGCTTATCAGACAACAAGTAAGCACTCAAGTAAGCCACATATACAGAGGACATATTTGCTAGGGAGCAATCGGGAGCTTCCAAGATTTGCTAGCACCAGACATGTGCAGGGAAAGGGGTCTTTTTGGAGAGATGGAAAATGGTATCAAAACAATGTTTTCACAATGACAGATCTTGGATGAGAGACACAGAAAAGAATCTCTGCTACTTCTCCTTTCCCATGATTCGTGGAGCTGCATGTTACTTGCCACAACAAGGTCCAGGATAAAACTTTGAGGAGGAGGAGCTCCTAGGCCCTTTTGGCTCTCAGATCTTTGATCCCCTTTGCACCGCTAGTCAGCCTTTTGCAAACTGCAGCCCTGCAAACACAGTGAACTGCAACTCCCATTGCTTCTACCTACCTGTATCAGATGGGTAGTACACATTCCGAGTTGGAAAAACAGAGCTGACTGCTAAAGAATCCTGAAGTAGTGCATTCCTCAGAATCAGAAGAGAAGCAGGAGCCTTAGCCTTTGCAGGCCAACCTCTTTAAGCAAAAGGCTGCCTTTTTGTGCCTGCACAGGTGTCAAAAGTAAGAGGGGAAGATTAGATGTTGAACAAAGTCCATTCTTCTCTGACAGCTTTCTTCAATCTTTTAACCATCGCTTCTGCTGGCAAAGTTGTTCTGCCAAATAGGAGATACTGGCAGAACATTCTACAATGCTAAAGATCTACCCCAAATCTTAAGCTACCTAAGCCAAAGTAGCTGGAATATAACATGATCCTTGTTCCTCCTTTTCCATGCTTTTTTCACTAGCATATTTTATGTGCATACATCTTTCATTCATATAAGAACAAAGAAGAAAGTGATATTATAATTCAACAACCTGAAAACAAGTGGTGCTATTCAAATGCTTGTATCAAGGGTAAGCTACTGGGGTGCTCTAGATGTTTGGGGTGACAACTGCCCCAAATCCTGCCCATGCGCCTTTTAAAGATTTGTTGTGCAAGGATGCTGGGGTGCTCATGTCCAGAATAATCTCTCTCCACATTTTAAAAAGTAATTTCCAAGATAATGCTGTTATCACACGTTGCCAGGGGCACTATTCTGACGTCCTTGACAGGAGTTAGATCAGAACACTCAAAACACAAATCATCATGAATGCCATAGATTCATCAGCTAGAGGCAGCAACACTGAAGTATTTTCCTACATTGATACAATGGACTCCTGAGAGCCAAAACTGAAGATAATATATTCACACTAAATGAAAATGAAAAAACTTGATTCTGGAACAGAGCTACATTTTCACCATTCCACATCGGTTGCCTGTGTGAGTTGCACAAAATGAACCAGAAGGCCTCATAACTGATTTAAGAGGAACTACTGATCCTCTAAACTTTTAAGTTCTAAGATTCTGGAGATAGCAACCTTGTTAGAGAGCAACCAACTCAGGCAGGAGAAGGCCTCAAGCAGATCA
This sequence comes from Oxyrhabdium leporinum, assembly GCA_032468155.1. Taxonomy (NCBI): domain Eukaryota; kingdom Metazoa; phylum Chordata; class Lepidosauria; order Squamata; family Cyclocoridae; genus Oxyrhabdium; species Oxyrhabdium leporinum. Next base: position 468,750 of record JANHFL010001661.1, on the reverse strand, counting down.
GTATGGACTCATTACATAAACACAAGAGGGCAAGATCTGACACACGTACACACACATCCTTTGAGTCTTACCTAATTTTTCCAAGGTGAAAGCTGCCAGTCTGGGGAGATTCCTGTGGAACAGGCATAAAACAATAAAGTAGCTAGTTTAAACCCTACACATGTGGGTCTGGTTGTTCGTGCCTTACAAGCCTAATGGATTACAATATACAAGTCAGAATCCTATGTTTTAGTGGTACTGGCTCACATATTCTATGCATGTAAAATATTATGCCCAAAGGCCACTTTCTGCATATGATAGCCCTGAATGGGAGGACAGCAGAGACAGAAGGCCTGTGACATCCATTATACTGTAGCAGAGTTCTCAGCACAGTCTTCCTCCACACTTGCCTTTTGAACAAAGGACACCTGAATAAGGCTAGTGGGTTTCCGGGTCAGTGATAGGCTATTTGTTTCCTATTGTCCATCCCCAAGTGTCTCCCTGTTGAGATTCTAAGGAGCAGGAATGCTTGGATGTTGTTCTCTTGGGACTCCCCTACAAAGAAATTAGTGTTTGAGCTTTCCTGGTCACTGCTGAAAGGCCTTTTGTTAAAACTTTCTAAAACCAGAGAGATATTCCCCCTCCTTTCTCAAGGTTGTGACTCAACTCTCGCCAACTCTCAGGGCATCTGTCATTGTTTTCTCAAGATAGCTTGGGCCACAACTGCAACGTATATTGGAGCATTCAGAACTCCAATACATGCAAGCAGGTCCAGAGAGCCATTAAAGCACTGCTGCTCCTTAGAAGGGTTGCACTGAAAATCACCTGTCCTTTCTGTCTTTTGAGGTCCTCATTTAGTATAAATGGAAACATTCCTCCCTTGCAGCCCCAAAGGCTAAACTTTTGTGATGCAGAAATGTCTACTGAATGGTTTATTTATATGTATTTTTAATGGAAGAGATGGTAAATAAGTCACTCACTAAATATGCAAATGAATAATAGCAGTAAATGACTTGAACACTTGCAGAACTCAGCTTTGGGGAGTTTTTACTCGCAACATATTTCACTCTCCCATCTTTCATTTATTTATATTTAATTCATTTATAAGAGGGGCTGTGTTGTTGTTGTGCGCTTCTCTTTTCAGTGAAATGTCTTCTAAAATGCCTTATAGAAGGACCTGCCCAAGCAAAATTAATAAATGGATGTAGAGTTTTTTAGTACCCAGGTCAGGGTTAGGATAGATTTTGCAAGATTCCCAGTTTGCTTTTCAGCACATTTCGCCAATTGGGTTTTTTTCTTCCAGTTTAAACAGGAGAATGATGAACTGGAGCAAAGTAAGTCCTATGAGGAACTGTTTCAAAACCTAGGTATGTTCAGCTTGCAGAAGAGAAGGTTGAGAGGGGACATGGTAGCTGTCTTCCAATACCTGAAGGGTTGTCATGTTGTAGAGGTTTTGGACTTGTCCTCATTTGCTCCAGATAGTAACAGTTACTATTCGAATGAAACTTCAAGGATGTAGATAGATTAGGCTTAGACATTAGGAAAACGTTTTGACAGTAAGAGCTTTCACTCGGTGTGAATGGAGTAGTGTCCTCTCCTTCACTGGAGGTTTTCAAATGGAGGCTGAATAATCATTTATTGAGGATAGTGCAGTCATGCCTTCTAATTCAATGATTCAATGATTCTCCTTATCATAGCATTGCACTAATAAAGAGTAACCTATAGAATTTTAAAAAAAGAAAGAAAATGTGTTGACTTTTAACATACCCAAAGAAATATAAACAGCTACAAGAAAGTTAGATTTAACCCAATTCCTGGAAAGCTAGTCCCAGAGTTTCCATATGCTCAGGTTTCGTTCAGAACTTCCATTGATTTGTCACCTCTCCTCTTCCTCCTCTTTCTTTCACAGCAGCCCATTTGTCACGTCATCTCAGGAAACTGCTGGGAGTGAGCGAGCTGGCATTTTCTACTCTGAGTTCCCCACACCAGCAATCCCCAGATGAATACCCCTCACACCTCATGGATTTCAAAATGGTATGCAGTTCAGCTCTTGCCTGCAGCCTTATTATTCTTCCGCTCCTTTTGCAAAAGCCGTCAGCCTCTCTCATTCCTCCACCAATATGCTTAAAATATAACTTGAAAAGGTTCCTCACACACCCTAGAAAGACTGATTGGGCATGGAATGGAAAAATAAATGCAAACCCATTTTTCTTTTGCACTGTAGCCTGGCCCTAAATGGGGCAACAGCAGATGTCAGGAAACCTTGTCCTCCATTAAGCTGATCTTTCTTTTCATCATCTACCCAGATGTAGTAAGATTACTAATCATGTTCTCCAAATTTTCTAGAGGCTCATCCAGATGTTCATTCTGGTTACAAATGTATGTAATTTATGGTGTGGGTGTATGCATTATGTATTTGACTACTCTTGTTGCTCTCTCTCTCTCCAGAAAATCCCTATACAGTAAACTTGGTGTGGAAAAATTGATGCCCAACAGATATTCTGGATTCAAATCCATGAGGCTTTGGCCATGCTGGCTGGGATCCTCAGGCAAAGGAGGAGGTGAGTTGGGAAACAGTAGGCAGTTGTCCAAAATCTTGTGACTTCAGTTGGGATGTCCACGTTCAGAATTATTATCATCTACTGTATTCTGGTTTCTCTAAAGAGAGATTCTCTCATGCTCTGTAGTTTCATATATACTCATATCAGATTTTATTTCTCATAGCTTTTTGTTTTGCACAATAAGTGTAAGTACTGACAACCATAACCAGCAACATCAAACTGATCTGCAAGGGATTTCTGGCTGCCAACATGATGAGCTCTCTACAAAATGTAGATTCAGAGTGGACCCATTCTTTGAAAGACTGGGAAGTTTCTAGAAAAGCTGTTCATAAATTATACTCACCAATGAATTCTTTGTATATCCTGATTGTAACTGTGTGTAATGTTTGTCTTTTTGTCTGTGCCTTCAAGTCATTATTGACTCCTGGTTTTCGCCTGGACTAATCCTTGCAGTTTTCTTGGTAAGATTTTTCAGATGTGGTTTGCCTTTGCCTGTTTCCTAGGGCTGAGGGAAATGACTGGCCCAGTAGCCCAAGGTCCCCCAGTTAGCTTTATGTCTAAGGCAGGAATACTCCTCATTGCCTCCTATTTCCTGCCCAGTGCCTTAATTATTACACCATACTGACTCTCTAATATATGTTTGTCATACCCATATATTATGTTAGATTGTGCACATTGTTAAAGAAAGAAACTTATGATCATGGCAAGTTTTGCATGGACTTATATGGGCCATAGTCTTGCTGTTCTGCTATACAGAAATAGCAGGTAGGTAATTTTAGATCTTGTATTAAATATTCTTACTCCCCCACTTCACTTAAATATATATACAACTTTAGATAGCTGTATTTATCATTTCAGAGTAAGCACTCTGCAGCTGCAGAAAATATTTTACATAAATAATAAAATAAGGGTTTTTATTATATAATAACCAACCAGCTAAATGCAATACATCACTACTTTGCTGCTATCCCAGATGATGGGATAGCAGTAAAGGCTATCAGTACAGTAACTGATAAGGAAATATTGAGTCAGAGTTGTGTATATCCTTGCCAATCTTTGTATTGATGCAAGGCCACTTGCTTCCTTTTCTGTCATCTGGGACTTAATTATGGAGGTCATTGGTTTATACTAGAGGATCACTTGAAAGTCACCTTGCTGTAGGACTATTGGAGGATATCTTACTTTACAAAGGGAAGGAACAAGTAGAATATTATAAAATATATGTATAGGTTTGGAAATAACCATACATCCAATAATGCACCTTGCCCAGCTGGAAGGGCTGTAAGTGAGTTACCTGTTTGCTGTTGATGAAAAGTTCGATGATTTTTCTGCTGCCCCACTTCACAGTTGTTCAGATATAAGAGCTTTTACCCAAAGAAACCTCAGAGATGATATTTCCTTGCTTTAGTTGATCTTGCAACCTAAGCATAATTGGAGCTGGTTAATAGATAGATGAGAGAACAGGATGTCCCAAAGCTGTAAATTAGATTGGGAAATTTTAAAAAAATCTCAGACCATAATGGCAAACCATTTCTACATTAATTAAACAACTGCAGATAGTCCTCAAGTTAGGACTATAATGGAGCCTGCCCATTATGGTTGAAGGTTGGGAGGACACTAAGTGAATCATGTTAAGTGAATGAAGCCCTTCCCAACTCTCCCTAGTGCATGTGTTAAATAAATGTGCAGGTTAAGTGTGCATGGGGTGCCTCATGGGTGGGGAAAACCAGGTGGGAGGTTAAGTGCAGGAACAATACCACCTGCTCTGGCTTCCCAAGGCCTCCCCCCCATCCATTGAGATATTCCATGCTCCACTTCCCACCCATTGGGGTCCCCACAGCCACTTGGGCCTCCTCCACACCCACCCTGTCACTTACCTTTTAAAGATCTCCAGAGCTCAAGATGTCAGGGTAGGAAAGGAGGACAGGCTACTCCATTGCTGGGCCACCTGGCAGAAAAGTGGCCATCTTTCTCTGTGATGCTGGTGAAGTTTTCTGTTTTCCTTTCCCAGCTAAATGCTCTCCTTCCCTCCCCCAGTGAAGGCAAATGGTGATAGAAAGAATTATTCTCTTCCTTGCTGTTTGCCTTTGGTCCCTGGATAATGGTGGGGGGAGGGAAGGCATGCAGCTGTCAAGCCTTTAGGAAGAGTTTTGCCAAATGCATGCCTGTGATAATAAGTAAAAAAAAGTCTGAAAGGAAAAATATAAAAATAAAATGCTGTAAATTGTCATTTGTATTTTATCCTGTCTTTATATAGTTATATCATGGCTCCCTTCTCTCTATATTCTACCCTTTCTTATCAAATCCCAGTGACAACTTCATGCTCCACCCCCTCCATTTTTAGCAAATAGTCCATATATGGTTTGCAGTCAGTAATATAGTTACTGTGTTTTGTAATCAAATAGATCAATTTTGCCACCAGCTGTGCTTATATCTGTGTGTCTTGAGTCAGAAACAGCTTTTGAAGTAGCTGCATGAACTCTGCAAAAGACATAGCTGCTTTAATGATTTGGAGAAAAATGCCTCATACATGCTCTGTCCTGCATATTTCAAGATTCATTTGGATGCTTTGCAGTGTTAACCTAATCTGATTTGTTTGGATTTGACTTTATGCAACACATGATCCCTAATAACTGCAGTTTGTGGTACACTGTTTATGGCTTAGTGTGTTCTATGAACACAGCCAATAGTGCTTTATTCAATAAAGCTTAACACATTAAAGTTTCCCTCTTCTACTCTTTTATAGTAAAATTAAGCAGTGCTGCTATTTATTTGGAAGTAAGTCCTATCAAACATAATCACACTTTTAAGCAGATTTATATAAGACTGAATCATCAAAACAGAGTGGTTGAACTTTGCTTCTTAATAGTGTTTAGCTCAGATCTCAAAAGAGGATGCTAAAAATGTTAGTATGTAAAAAAAGGGAAAGTATCATCTGGATCTATCTTTAGAGACAAAGACCAAGATGCTGATTTATTCAAGCTTGTTGGCAGGATTTCACATTTCAAAATGTGCTAAGGAGTACTGCTGAGCTGCATCAGAATATGGAAGTTTATAATTTGTGTACTTATTTACTATTGTGTTTATATGCCACAGACTAAGAAAATAGTAGCCAGAGAGTTACATAATAATAATAAAAAAAATATACTGTAAAACCATATAAACCAATGTAAGTCTAATTCTACTATATTACAATGCAGTTGCTTGTTTGATATAACAATTAAGGTACTGAGCTAGAAACTGGGAGACCATGAGTTCTAGTCCCACTTTAGGCAGAAAGCTGATCTTGGGCCACCCTATCTCAGCCCTAGGAAAGAGGCAAGGGAAAAACTACTTCTGAAATCTCGCCAAAACGTCAGAGACTTGTCCAAGCAGTCACCAAAAATTAACACTAACTTCCAAGCAAGGCATTTATTTACCCACAATCCAAGGTTTATTATGCAAGCCATTTGTTCTAACATTTTGTTTTGTCTTCTCAGTTTGCAAAAAGAAACATAGGAAATAAGCTGAGTGCATCAGCATGAATTCATTAGTGCACAGGTATATTCCCAATTCTGAGCAATTTCTTTTTACTCAAATGCACAATTTATGAACTTTGACATTTTAACCTGTAATGTATTCTCTCCTCCAAAAATTACAGACGAAGGGCTCCTTGGATAAGACTAGCATTCAAGGAAGTCTGTAAAGCAGGTATGTTTTTTCCCCAATGTTGTTGGACTACCACTCCCATGATTCAGTTTATAGTTGATGGAATCCAAAGTCAACAATATGTGGAAGGTTACTGGTTCCTTGTTTCCTGTTATAAAAATGCATACATCTGTTGGAAAAAATGAAAAACTTAGCAGACTTGGGGGGGGGGGGGAGAAGCATACACCAAGGGATTTTCAAATAAATATATAAAATCATTGAGCATATACAAAAGTAGCTGTGATTTTGGGAGAGAATTAAATTGGATAAGAAATGTTTTCTAATATGATGTACATTATTAGATTGCTTAATTAGTTCTAGCCTTTAATTATGAATAATGACCTTCTGTGAAGGAAAGCTGAGAATGGACTGTTTATTTAAATGATAATCATTTGAATTCCTGTAACTGCTTTCTAAGAAGGATGACCAAGTTCCAGCCAATAAATCTGAAGTTTTTCTGATACAGCAGTTTGCAAAACCAATTTCATATCAATTGTCAAGGATGGGCTGCAGCCTGCTTTTATGTGTCTGCGCTTGTGTGTTTGCACTTGTGTGCGCTCACACACACACAGACACACAAATAGGTAGGTATGCTGCATAAGAGCTGCTATTTTTCAATTGCAGAGGGTTTATTGTACGCTAATGCACAATTACTGAAATTCTCATAAATTAAGCAGGCTAGGTTTTTATACACACACACAACCAACCATAGTAAAAGAGACCAAATAAATCAGACTTGGGACTAGAGGTATTTTTTACATAAGAATGTAGATACTGCTGAATGATCCTTAGAAGCAGAGAAACAGCATTTTCAAAATATTTGAAGGGTGTACAGTGTCAGAAATAATTTTCTGGGTTGCTCTAGGATAGGTATGGAAATTAAATTTCTTTCTCTATATAAACCATACTAAAACTGAGTGTAGCCAAGCTCCTGCTCTACTGATTACTAATTTGTGCAGTAGCTGAATCCCTACTATATTGGTAGGGATACAATACTTAGCAAAACCAAGATGTAATTCTCAGAAAGTGGAAATTAACATACCTTTAAAAGAGAACAAATAACAGGTTGCTACACTGTCTGTATAAAACAAAATTGTATGCCTGTTTATATCAGTTTCAGTGATACAGTGGGCCAATAATATAACGGAAACGTATATGTAAAACCACCAGTATCTTTTTGCCTCAGTACTGCAAAAAAAAACACCCAATACCATGAATATTTGACAATGTACAACTTGTGGTATTTGCAAAATGGCTTTATAAGCTTCTTGGAATTTACTGGAAAATACTTCAGCACCTCAAGTATAAAAGGACAAGTAAGTTGGGGATGGGGTAAAGATGGTATTTTGGAAATAAAGAACAGGATTTCACTATCTGTATTCCATGCCTGCCATTATACTGGTAGATGCTCTTCCATTAAGGAAGCCTGAAATATTTCACTTCTAAACTTCAGGGAATGATGAATAAGGGCACTTTCACTAACATCAAAACAGGGAAAGCACATATGGCTTTGTGTGCAAGAGGAAGCAACAAGGAGCAGAGGTGTGATTTGTGCATCTGGAGGGTAATGTCTGTACAGGGAATTCACATGACTTCCCCGCAGTAAGATGACTGGAGCCTTGCACAGAGACACTTCATATCTCTCAACAAGTTTCTTCTTAAAGTGTTAAGCTAAATTCCAAAAAGCTGTTGCCAGTCATTCAGCTTCCTGTTAATACCTGAAGCTGCTCAAGATAAACTCCTGAATTCAGATTTCCTTCATTGCTATCAAATAAGAACATTATAGCAATTTTTCTATAAAAAGTAGTTTTTTTGTTCATCATTGAATCAATTGCTCTAAATTTTCTATGTCTTACTTATCCACCCCAAACACACACAACAGCAAGGTATTGTAACTAGAAAGCACCAATTATTGTGCTCACTAATGAAAACCAATTATTACAACTATTGACAGTTTAGTTACATAAATTGCATAATTTCTAATTATATGTATCAGGAGCGGGCAACTGTTTTATCTGAAAACAACATGGTGCAGAGGAAGGACCCTCGGTTTAGATCAAGATTCAGTTATACACAATAGATAGTTCTTGCTTACCAACCACAACTGGGACTGACAATTCTGTTGACAAGTGCCACAAATAAATGAAAAATCTTATGACCCAGCTGGACTTATGCCATTTCTGCTTCCATCATTACGCAAATCACAGAGGTCGTTAAGCGAGACATCATGTGATTATGACTTGCGATTTCACTGCCATCTTCTCCATTAATTTTGTTATGAAGCAGTTATGACTGAGGGACAATACAATGGTCATAAATGTGCACCAGTTGCAAAACAGCCACATGGCAATCACATGACCACAGTTCATGTGACAGCTGTAAATATCACAAAGCTGAGTTTTTCTTTTTCAACCCTTGTAATCTTGAACAGTCACTAAAGACAATAGTGAGAACTATATGTACCCATTTCCCTATCATTTTTTTTCTTCCATTCAATTGTGTCCAATTCTCAGAGACTGCCTGGGCAAGTCCCTGAAGTTTTCTTGGCAAAGTTTTTCAGAAGTGGTTTACAACTGCTGCCTTCCTAGAGTTGAGAGAAAGTGACTGGCCCAAGATCACCCAACTGCCTTTTTGCCAAAGGTGGGACTAGAACTCATGGTCTCATATCTATCAGTTTCTAGCCTGATGACTTAACCACTATAACAAACTGGCTCTATCGTCTTTTTAACATTCCCCTTTTCTTTGTGATCCAAATGAATTACTGTATTTCTTTTTATCAAGCTTAGCACTTTTCTCTCTCTCTGCTTAAGTAGAGAGGTGTGTCAACAATACGCAACTTATTCTTGATATATTTATATTTTTGTGTGTGTGAGAGAGAGAGAGACTTTGAGCTAGTCACACACTCTCAACCCAATTCACCTCACAGGGCTGTTGTGGGGAAAATAGGAGAAGAAAGAAATATTGGACATGTTCACTGCGCCTTGAGTTATTTGTAAAAATAATAAAGGTGGGATACAAGTAAATAAATACATCATACTGGTGTTGGATGTTAAAACCCACCCCTCTCCTAAAAAAAAAATAAATCTTAGGATATACTAAAAAGGTAGAATATTTCCCCTAAAAGAGAAGTGGAAACTCAGAGAGGCAGAAACTCACCCCCCCCATCTTTGTTAATGGGCCATTAAAGCCTGGGCCAGTCTATTCTACGTAACAAAGATCTACCTCCTTCAGGCAGAGCCATTTAATTGCCCTTCCTTGGATCACCCAGCAAGATTCAACCAAACTCAGCACATAGACAACCTACAAGCTAGCTATGACCTCTGACAGCAACCAGTCAGGATACTCTTCCTGTACCCCAGGAAGTTCAAAGCCAGAGAGGGTATAAAACCAAGGGACT
>JANHFL010001661.1:436663-459026 GCA_032468155.1 Oxyrhabdium leporinum | reverse complement strand
ACAGCAACCAGTCAGGATACTCTTCCTGTACCCCAGGAAGTTCAAAGCCAGAGAGGGTATAAAACCAAGGGACTCTCGGCATCTCTTCCCTTTTCTTCACCTAACATCCCCAAGGCATGTGATCCTATTCATCAAAACCATGTGGTCCTGCTGTTCACCATTAAACCATCTTTCCAAGCAGTCAATCATGTTTCCAGTGTCTTTTTCCCCACTTGGAACTGAACCCAGATGGACATTTCTTCCAACATTGGTATGTAGTATTCGAACAATTATTTAACTAAAATCTGAAACATAACATCATCCCACACAAATTATGTTGTATATGTGTTGAGGATCAATGTTCAATTATTTCAACACAATCCTTTCCAAGTCCATTGGTGGTATCCATATTTGATGCAGGGGACACAAAACAGTTTATTATGAATTTCCATTTACAGTAGAACCTCTAGTCACTAACACTTCTGACCACGACCAAATCGAGTAATGACCAAAAATTTCGGAAAATTTTTGCATCTGGACGTGAACAAACACTCAGGTGGCGATCAAACACAGCCGTGGCGGTTTCCCCTTCCGCAGCATTTTTTTTAACGCTCATGCGCAGTCAGTCTCGCTTCCAGTAACAACCAAATCGGGTTGTGACCGAAGTCATAGAACGGATTACGGTCGTGACTGGAGGTTCTACTTTATTCAACTTTATATTTTCAGCCAGTTCAATCTCCCAATAAACTTACATATTTGTTAAGTATGTTGAATGTAACAAAACTCCTCCCCTACCAAATGTGTTTTAGACTGCACCATAATCGATCTTTTTTTTTACTTAAAATTAAGTTGCCTTGAGTCCAACAAACTTAATGTATAGGTTAATATCCAGAGACTAAATCAGTGAAAAAATATATGTATGTATGCATATTTCATCAGCAGTCAGACATAAGAGTAGATGCAGTGCAGCAAAGAATATACGAACAACGTATAAAGTTAATTGCAATTTTGGGATCTTTCCTGTTGGATATGCAATTTATAAAAATCCCATGCAACATTACAGCCCTTTTCTTCATTTTACTAGAACAGTGAATTTCCTTTCCTCTAGATTAGTTGTGAAACGTGTCCACTCGAATATAGGCGCTATCTTGGTAATCTCAAGCTCTTTATCGCAAACGTTTCGGCGGCCTCTAAGCCCCTCTCTCCCTTCGGGCGCCTCAACCCACTCCCGCCCCCGCCGAGCTGCGGACCCTTCCCTATGGCCTCACTCTCCAGGAATGCACACGCTTCTGACTATCACACAGGATAAGGCCTTTCTCGTCGTCAGGCCCACCCGGCGAAGACAAAAACCCTGCAATCAGGAACGGTCGCGGCAGATGAAAGCCTTATTCCCAGGGCAACAGCGTGAAGAAGAGTTTTCGGGTGGAGGGGGGGAGACGATCAGGTTTTCAAGCCCGAGCTAGACTGCGGCTTTGTTTTCCCCCAACCGCCGTGCAACCTGCAAAGGAGGCCTAACTTAACTCTTTGTGAGAACCCGGAGGGGACTTCCCAGAAACCCCGCGCTCCCCTCCCACTTTTTCTCCAAGGCAAGCGTGGAGAGAGCTCTTTTTTTTCCCCCTCCTGCCCGGCAGACAAGACATGAGCAATATGGGTTTCTATGTCGACCCCTGCGGCGTCCCCAACCTCCGGCCAGCAAGGCCTCCTCTCCACCCCACTGCAAGCGCAGGAAATGGCTCCTCGGGAGATCAAGGCTTCCAGGCATGTGTCCAGCGAACGATCGTTTCCGAGGGGAGTCTCCCAGCCAGCGGAGAGCCCAGCACCACCCCGGTTCCCGGGCGCTTTTCTCTCCCAGCTGCCTCCTAAACGTTCAGTCACTGGGGTGATTAGTGGTCGCAGCGGGGCGTCCCGAGAAGAAAAGACCCAAAAGGAGCCCTAGTAGCGGTTGCCAAGAAACCGGGGCGCTACTCCGAGAGCTAAGGAGGCAAAACCGAAGGCCCGGCCGAACGGGGAGGAAACGAAGCCTCGGAAGATTAGCTCTCGCAGCTCCCGAAGGGCTTCCCCGTACCTCAGATGACCTGGGAAGAGATAGTGTAAAGAGGGGGTCCAAGCAGAGAATTAGGGCTATCAAACCTGGCTGGAAAAGTGCAGATGGCCAGACAGAGGGGCTTTCTAAGGATGCCCAAGATGGAACCTGGTTTTCCCTTTGGTCTTAAAATAAAGCACAACATTCTAGAATTCTGCTACATTGGAGACTTAGAAGGATCCCAGTATGATTTTACAATGCATGCTGGAACTGCGTGTGGTGGGTAGCTTCTATCTTGACCTACTAGAGTCTCTGCCAAGTTGTCAAGGCTGCATTGAGTTCAGAGATCCTGTTATTGTTCCCCACCCTCAATGAAAGGTTTCCCCTCCACCTGAAGAATCCTAGAAGAAATAGGGTGAGGTTGAGAGTTGGTCTCCCCTCCCCATGTCACGGTGCGGCTAGAACCCTGGGCAGGGTAGGCTCAATGGTGGCTGTGCTTCTAGCCTTGCTTGAAGCTGCTACCAGAGCTAGGGCCTATTCCCCTTGTGCAGTTGCAGTCCTGCTAAGGCTGTAGGAAGATAAACATGACTCCATCTTGATCTACCTCCCCAGAACCACATTCAGTAGAGCATGAACTTGAATTCCTTGCCCTAGACTAGAACATACCTCCACATGTTCTTCATCTCCAGCACCCAGCACCTCTTAGTTGGCCCTACTCCTACTGGATTGTCTGTTGAAAATTAAGTTCATCGCTGCAACCTTTACTCCTGGCAGCCTATTGTATCTTACTAATGAGCATCCTTTTGTTCCCACGGGATTATACCATTAAACTTGCTTTTAAAAAGCAAACATAATTGTGACTAAAAAAAAAGATTCAAGGTAAGAGTAATCATTTGTGCTAGGCCTGTGTATATTCCCATTTTCAGAAATATATGAAGTCTAGCAGAGAATGGTTTGAAAGCTTCCTACAGCTTCTCAAGTTATTTAAAGGATAATATACCCACATATTTCTTACTCTACTTCGCATAAATATATTTAGACATAAATATATATGTACACATAATGCTAATGTAACACAGTATTATATTAGCTAATACAACAGTATGGCTTATATGCTTATTACTTTCATAAATGATTTACTCATTACATATGAAAATGACTTACATAGTCATCGGCCTTATACGCAGTAATCCAGGGTACTTTATACCAAGATCAGTAAAACAAAAAAAATGGATAGTAGCCATGGCTAAGAGGGCCTTTGCATACTTTCAGGTTGTGCACCAGTTGTGTCCATTCTTGAAGCAGGAGGCTCCACTCATTGTTACTCATGCCCTTGTAATTTCCTGTTTGGACTACTGCAACACACTCTACATGGGGCTGCCCTTGAGGAGCATCAACTTCAGCCCACATAATGCAGCTGCAGAAGTTATAGTGTTGCTTATTTGGCACATATAACATTATTTCTTCATTGCATTGATTGGCAGTATGTTTCCAGGTGCAACTCAAGGTGTTAGTTGTCATGTTTAAAACTCTTCATGGCTTGGGTTTGGTTAGCTGAAGAACCATCTACTTCCAGTGGCTTTTATCTGTCCAATCTGGCAACAGCATGTTACCAGGGTTCTATGGGTTCTACCTGCCAAGGAATGTTGGCAGGTGAGAGCCAGGAGACATGGCTTCTGTGCTGGAATGACCCCTGGCCTCGACAAAAAATAGGATGACCCCAACCCTGCTGGTTTTTTGGAAGGCCTTGAAGATTTTGCTATGTTCCTCAGTCAAGGGTCCAAATGGCCCTGTTTCTTGGTTATGTTGACACTGGTAGATTACATTATCTCTTGACTACTGTATGTATTTAATTTATTTTTGTATTATGTTTTAGCTTTTAATCACATTTATGATTATTGACTGCCCACAGTCACTGGTTTGAGATGGGTAGCTATACAAACTATAGCCTTCTAAATAAATTTGCAGATAACCGTTGTTATCAGCTCTTTATATGTGAAAAGTAGGATGGAGCCTTGATAACCACCTTATCACTGACACAGCAGATTTTTTTAAAGATTGCCAGAAAAATTCACAAATTATGAAAAAAACACTGTATTTAAAAGCAATCCCTGCAACTATTAGATTGCCTAACTTTAATAAAGTGTACTTTTTTCATTGTAAATGTCAGTGTGCAGTCTTCACCTGCAAGCAACTGCATTAATGGTAAGCAGCATAGTGTATTTGGAGCTGTAAATTTATTTTTCCAATGTTGAAGAACTAGTCCTGTAACAAAGAAAAAGACATCCAGCACTCCAGTTTCTCTGAAATAGATGTGTACATCCAAAGAATACAAAGGTGCAAAAATATTAAACCATTCCTTAAATTTAATTAATATGTGTGATTACATGTTCCCAGAACATACTCATTTTAGAACATCACAAAAACATGTTTGGATAATACACTATTTTGATTGCCTGTCACATAACACAGTGATTTACAATTTTACTTTCTAAAGAAATACAGTAGAGTCCAGTATGTCTGAAATATCTTTTCATTGAGTAAATTATAGTTTATTGAAACATTACATATTTCAAAATAATTTCCCATTGTTTAGACAAAATAGGAAGTTTAAATTTCTTGTTCCTTCCAGAAATTTTAAAGATAAGTTTTTAAAATGTGCATGTAAGATTGTTCATCAGTAACAAGTATAAATACTTAAAGATTTTTTTTTAAAAAAATCTTACAGGATTTAGTGATCACTTCTATTTGTTTAGGTGTCCCTGAAGCTGAAAATGTCACTTTTTCCAAATTGAGATGCCAATAAAATGATGTAACTCTAACTATTGCTTAAGCGTTGCAACAGACAAATAATATTTATCCGTTAACATCATAAATGTTGCATTAGTTGATTAAAGATGTTTATAAGTTACATCTTGGCTTTCAAAGTGGTTCACAATATACAAGTACAATATAAAAATACAGTACCCCCTCTAAACTAGGATACACAATCCTATACCATCACCATATACTGTATATAATTTAGTAAAATGTGAACATGGAAGATGGGGTAGGTCTAAGAAAAACACAAAAAACCATCTCGGTCAGGTCAGATTTACTGATCCACACCCAAATTCATGGCTTTTCAGTCTCTACTTACAGGAATGCAAATACTTCAGTACATCCAATTTGGGGGCTTTAGTTATTTTCCAATGCTCAGCTTAAAGTAGCTGCCTGCTTTGGGGGCCAGATCGCCTTTTTGAGGGCTTCTGTGTTTTGTACAGTTTCTAGTGCTGCTTTACTTCATTACGTGGAAGGTACTACAAAATCCAGCTGAAAGTAGCCTGCTGTATTGCTTTATACATGGCAGCTGGGGAGCAGTTTTAGAAGACTGGCGTTCAAGGGTGCTTGACAGGCTGCACAGGCTTTGGCAGCAAAGATACTTGCATAAGGAAAAGCAGAGCATTTTCCTACCCCGAGAGCAAGATTCATATTTTTTTCTCCTGACAATTAGTTATAAAAGCTAGATTTGGAGGAAGTGTTCCAGCCCTGAGAATATCAACACTAATGCTTATAAAGGGGGGAACAGAATCACAGCAGACCAAAATAACAGCTAAACAACATGTGTATTGTGAAGTTGTTCTAATAGTATAAATGGCTGATTGTTAATCCCAATAGGAACTACTTGTTTTGTTTGCATTACAATCCACCTTCTTCAACATCCTCTAGCGCAAGGGTGTCAAACTTGCCACGTCATGTTGCCATCACATAACGTTTTGTGATTTCCCCCCCCCCTTCACGGAACTGGGGTGGACGTGGCCTGTGTAACGCATCCAGCCTGCAGGCCGCCACTTTCACATCTGTGCTCTAGCACCATGTTTCACAACCTCAGCAATTTTAAGATGTATGGATTTCAAATTCCAGAATTCTCCATTACAATGAGCACACTCAACCTTAAACATATTCATTCCATGATCTGTTGGTTAAGGGGCTAGATCTTAGTTGCTACATGGGTCGTCATAAACTGCTCAGGGTTCAGTCCTCTGCTAAAGCATCATGCTTGCAAGTAAATTGAAGCAACTTTTAAGAACTCGTTTGAACAACATTTTTTTAAAAAGACACAAAAGCAAGCAGCACTTAGGCTGACCATCTCTTTCTTGATGTATCTAATTATTGTAGTTACCTCCAGAACTTCTGGGGTCCCCTCTCCCTTTATTAGCTATGTGCTAACTATAACTATAGCACTATCATTGTGGCCAGGGATAAATGGCTTTGTACCAACGTGTAGGGCTTGCAGACAATGGGTGTAGCCACACTGCCTCTTAAATTATTCCTATCTTCTGCTCATGCCAATGTTACTCTAAACTGGCTTTAAAGAATCCTGTTCAGACTGAGACCCTTTGACAATAGCTTGCAATGTATTTGGTGTGGATTTAACAACATCCAAATTAATAAATCAGCCTAGATAACTCCGGCAGAATCAGAAGGGCGATGAGCACTTATGTTCCAAAAAACTCACGTTCTTGCTCTGAGGTAGTCCTATCAAGTCATTGTGCTGCTTCTCCTGTTCAAGGATATAGGACAGAAGGCAGCATCAGCCTAGGAGAAGATGTGAGAATTCCCACCAGTGGGAACCCTAGTTTTTCAGGAGCTCTTCCGATTTTCAATAGTATACATGAAAGTGTCATTTTTTCCTTTGCAGCTGAATGGGAAATAAATTAGCTTAGCTACCCAACAAACATAATATTGTGGAAACAGAAGAGCAGAGTTAATTCTGGAGCAGCACAAAGGGAGGTATTCACTGGCTGCAGATCATATTAATGCTTCAATAGCAGTAATGAAGAGGAGAGACAATGGAATGTCAAGAGTTGTAAGAGTTGGAGGATAATGTTACTTTTTGATTGGAAGGGGGAATTTGCAGGGCAACATAGTCATGAAATTTGATCCTGATCCTTTCAAAAATCTTTCATTTTCTTTCTTTCCTCCCAACATTCCCTCTGCTGTAGTTTAAACAATTTCCTTTGCTGCCATGGCAACATGAAAACAACCTCAGAGCACAATGAAAAGGATGGCAGTCTTTTCATGAATCCTGGGACCAACCAGAACAGAATAAAAAACAACAACCAGAAAGAATACTAGAAAAGTAACCTCAAGGGGAGATAATAATATCAGATTATGCTTTCCAATAGGTTTTTTTTACTTTTCTAGTTCTAGTTTCATACAAAACTTCTTTATGGATTAATGTTGCTGTTATGAAATTGAGCTATGCTTAATAGCGTTGTTAAGCTCTAAATCAGATGAGAACGTCCTATAATGAAATATAACTGCTTTTAGAAGCAAAAGGAAGACTCCTGAAGCGGCATTGCATTCATCTTAGAAATGTCCAATCTGTCTCTCTTAAATCGTGGCACTGGGCAGGTGATCAGAAAGAAACAGGAGAAGCTGGAAGTGCATTTTGATCCCCAGGTGAGTTGAGGTTTTAATACAAAAAATGAGTTGCTAATATGAATCAGCTTATGCTTCCCCATACATCACTGAGTGTGTTGAGTCTCTGATCATCTTGTGCAGAGATAAATATTAAACAAGAATAAGATTCTTGATTCTTGAAAATAATTCCAAAATGAAAGAAAGACTGTGTTTTCTTGGTTTGGTTTTGTCTGAGATGGGATGCCTTTTTCTCTTGCCTGGATAGTATTTCAGCATTGGGAGTCTTGTGAAATTATCACCTTCTGTTTTAAAACTGACAGTCACATACTGCATGCCAGAACTTCAGTGATTCCAGAATGATGGGACTTTGGTGGTGCTCAGTTTAAGCCTTCGCTAGAGTGTCTTGTTTCTTATCAATTAAGGATTTTAAGATGCCTCTTTTGCACCAGTTGGGGCAACAATACAAAGTATGATGTTGTATCAGAACTATGGAGAAACCACATTGATTCTGAAGATTTGGTAGATCAATGAGATGATAAGAACAGAGTTCCAAAGTGGTATAGAGACTGCACAATCTTGGAAGATGGACAGTTGTATTTTTTTTCTACAGACTGTATAGGTACTGTAACATAATAATCTAGCTCATTGTAGCAACAACTGTAATAATAACAATGTAACATATAGAAGCTTGCCAAAAAGAGATCTAACCTAGAATTAAGAAGAAACTTCCTGTCAGAGAACAATTAATCAATAGAACAGCTTGCCTTTAGAAGCTGTGGGTGCTCCACCACTAGAGGTTTTTAAGAAGAGATTGGACAGCCCTTTGTCCAGAATGGTAGAAGATCTCCTGCTTGAGCAGGGGGTTGGACTAGAAGACCTCCAAGGTCTTTTCCAACTTGGTTATTCTGTATTCTACTATTATTAAGTTAGGTAGTTTCCTCACTTTTGCCCAGTCTACTACATTCAATGTAATAAATGAATATTTTTTTTGGGGGTGTGTGTACAATAGAATCAAGGACTTTGCTAATGTGTCAAAAGAATTGATCCAGAGTGCACTGATTTAGCAATTCTACTAAAAATAGATTTTCAGAATGTTCTGTTTTCTTACTAGCTTTTTTGCTCTAGAAAGGGACATCTGTACAGAGTGCAATAATTGCACTCTGGATTTTTTATTTTGTTGTTGATGTTATGATCCCCAGTTTTGTCAGATCTTATCTATGAAAATATTTGGGCCTAAAATGCAAGTGCAAAAGTAATATGAAAGTAATGTATTTGTAGATAACCATTCTTTTTATTTCAAAACTTTACTTTGTTATGCTTGTTTTTTGGAAGTGTCATATCTCTGCACATATTCTTCCCTTTTCTCTTTATTTTAATGAAATATTATTTGGCTAACCTGGGAAAAGAGAAATAATGAAAACAGATCAGTTCTTTCGAGCAGGAAAAGAATAAATGGGCAGAATTTCTTAACAGGAAGCTTTCAGGTAACATTATACCTAAAAGAACTTTTGTAAGCAGACAACATAGGATGATTTTGGTCATGTAGTTAAATAGTTAAATATGACATTAAATAGTATTATATAATGTTTATATATCAATTTCCAAATGTTATTCTATTTCAGTTAATTATAGTGCTCATCAACATTGAAGAACTCTGGAAGAGAAATAATATCTAATAATAAAAGTACATAAAAGTAGAATATATTATTGATCTTTCAATCACTGAATTAGTGAGAAAAATAAATTTAAATTGTCCCAGTGTTATTTTCCAGTTATTGTATATATGGTGATGGAAACAAACAAGTGTCCTGCCAATTCTGATGGATATTTACTTAAAAACAAATCTCATTATATCTAGTGGGGCTTACCCTCAGAAAAAAAAGTAAATATTTTGCAGCTTTCCTATATATTATGATACATTATTGAAACAGAGAAGTTACACACTTTAGCTAATAATATTTGTTTCTTAATTAGTTACTATGAATATTAATTTTCTGACCATTTTAAGTTTTCAATTTGTTCTCAGTCCATATAATAAAACCTTTCCTTTGCTTATGATTGACAGTTTCATTTTCTGCTTTAAGTATTTATATATCAATTTTATGCATTTATATATCCGTTTTCCTTAATGGCAAATGTTATAATAGACCAAATTACTGTACCTTTGAGTAAGCAGTTTTATTTATTTTTTTCTTTCATGTTCTTATGGTGGTAAAATAACTTTATTGTTCTGGATTTTACTTTTCAAATACTTTTTTTAATGCAAAAAGGAGAAGGAAACTCTAGAATCAAACCTACCCCATGGATCACACATGGGCTGAAATCTTGCATCTTTATTAATGCCCTGACTTATTGCCTTATGAATTTCAAAGTCCTTGACTGCACAATTCATTTATTCAGGCAATCATTCATGTAGGAAGTGGAGGAAACCCAGTATAAATCTACTGGACAAGTGGCTGAAGTAAATCTGTAAACCCCCTAAGCACATCATTGTCCATGCATATCTCTGATATCCTGGAGAGTTGACACACTACAAGCTCCCATTCCAGAGATCAGTCATGTGCAGAGATGGTGTCATGCCGGGCCATAAACAATATGCAGGAGTGGTTCATGCAGGCAGGATCAGATGGGAAATGGAAGAACCTATCACATCACAGTGAGGGTCAAAGCAGAACCAGGAACTAGGGAAGTCTGTCAAGGAGGAGTATAGATTACAATTGATCCAACGTCTCTGAGCAAATTATGTAGGTTCTAGAAAGAATTTATCCAATTCATTTCTGTTCCTTCCAGAAAGCAGAAAAGTCCAGAATTCTGCCAAATATTTAAGGCGGCTTCCTTTGATTTTCCATCAAAGAAGTCAAGTCTGAAGGGCTGTGGTTAAAATCTGCATTTTTATACCATGTTTACAATAACCATGTATATTGTTAGGAGTAGACTCATATTTACTATGGCTGTAAAAAAAGCCATTGGGAGGGGGAACATTATGAATCATACCTCTCCAAATCCATTGCTTGAATCCTCAAAGCAATGCTTCCTTTCAAAGCCTCAGCACAGCTGCTTTGCTTTGGCTACAATTATAACAAAAGGCCATGTATACATGCACACACATACACAGAAAAAGTGGGGGGGGGGACCCTTGAAGCAGCTGCACCAAGTTTTCAAGAATATATAATTCTTCAGGAACTCTTTTGCAGTGCCTCTTCAAATAGCTTTTCACAGTCTCACTTTTAGGCAGTGAGAAAGTATCACATCTTGCACGCTGGGTCAAAACATCAATCAGATGATGTAGCATAGGCATGTTTCTATCAGACACATTATTTGGAAAGGACTTCAGAAGCCACCACTTGAATAGCAATGCCTCATAATGTTATGCCTCAGGACTTCCTCCATAGTCCACAGCGGAAGTCACGAGCCACAGCTAAGTCTGGATAAATTACTACTGGAAGCTATGATGATCCCCTGTGGATGCTGAAATGTAATCTCTCTTTCTGAGGTTGTAATCTTATGACTCTGTCATCATGTGGGAATTGCAGGAATGGCCTTTGCTAGCTGCCAGCAGCTTCTGGGCCCTCCGTGTAGTCACATGATGACCCCCTCTTTCTCTCATTGGTTTGATGTGTGCAGTCCATGCAATGCTCCTGAGAAGCTGCTGGGGTTCTGCAACACTGGTCCAGAGATGCTCAAGCTGAGACACCAGAACTGTCTTCAGCTTTTTTATTATTATTTAAATAGTAAACAAATAAAAACCCTAGAGGACTCCAGGGACTGTTCCCAAATTGTAAATTTTAAAGTGATCATACAGGACTGGAGAGCAATCTTTACTTAAATACAATGGAATAAAATTCAGTTTCTGATTTGAACCCACCTATTACTTTGTGGGGAATAGCTTCCAAGATCCTATTTCAAGGCTTAGTGTATATTGCACCCACTTGAATTAGATGCTTCCCACAGTACAATTCAGTGGCTGTCAACAATAGGACTGCCCTGTAAACTATTTATTTATTAGATGTATCCAGCTACAGTGTAACCCTATAATAAGACATTAAAAACCCCTTAAAATCCAAATTAAAAACCTCCTATACTCTCCAAGCTCAATATACCTTCCAAAATCCAGAACAAAATTTCAAAACTTCACTGGATGTCAGCCATTCCAATATAGTATGTATGTATTATATAAGCTTCTTATCCCTTCATTACCCATCTTATTAGATTATTTCTGTAGTGAATAATCTCAAACTAAAGCAAGGATTGGTGATTTCATATTGTCCAGATGTTTGGTTTATGGCAATCTTTTACCCTAGCTAGAAACAAAATACTTCTGGAGGTTATTAGGTAGATGATCTCTGTTTATGGGAATATGTTTGATTGTCTACTCTTTTTATCACGTTGCTTTAACTGAAGAGTTCTCCACGCTCCCACCCCCTTACTTGTCTATTCTACTGTGCTCATTCAGGAGGAGGGAAGAGATTCGTATAAAAAATGTTTCAAAACAAGAAGAGAAAGCAGTTTTGTCAAATATGCTGCTGGCATAATTGGAAAATTCATGAAAACATCTGCTATGCCATCTCACATTTTATTAATGTGATTGATAAATCCTCTTCAAATGGCAGTTGTTAACAATTCTCTGTGTGTGCGTGCATGTGTGTGTGCATGCACACATACACACACAGACACATGCTTTTGAGCCAGTCTTGACTCCTGATCACTGCCAGAGCAAATCCCTGCAGTTTTCTTGGCAAGATTTCAGAAGTGATTTGCCATTGCCTCCTTCCTAGGGCTCAGAGAAAATGACTGAGCTAAGGTCTGCTTTGTCCTAAGGAACGGCTGGAACTCATACTCCCCCAGTTTGTAGCCTTATGTACCAAACTGGCTGTCAACAATAGGACTGCCCTGTACGATACGTGCAAATAGAAAATTATATTAAGAATGAAGGTGAATATATGTGTCCCAGGATAATGTTGCAGCATCCAATCCAAGTCAGTCACCAGGACCACAGGTTTTGTCTTCTGAGCTTTTGGACTGGGGTGTGATATGCTGGTGGTAAATCAGCACTCCTGCTGACTGACAAAGGGCCTGTTTCCCAGGCTTCAATCACTTCCCTGGTTGTTTTTGTGCCTGCTCGTCCAACAATCTTAATAGCTGCAAAGTTGTATATTTCAAGTACTTAGAAGGCGAAGGCTTGGCAGCACAAGCAAAGGACAGCCAACAGGTTAAAAGCCAGCCATCAACACATGCCAATCAGCATCTAAAAAGCCACATACAGTAGGCACCATATAAATACCACATACAGAACAGCATATATTCTGTTAGAGAGAAGTTCTCTGAAGAAGGGCTCCAGCACAAATCTGAAAGCTCGAAAGACAAAACCTCTGGTTCCGGTGACCAACCCACATTGGATCCTGCATAAAATTGGATTGAATTTTTGTTTCTAAAATCAATTCTTTTATTGCATTTCCTCCTCCTTTTTTTCATATTAGGATGACCTGAACTGGATGTCTCCTGGAGGCCTTTGCAATGTCAGCAGACTACTGGATCACAGGCAGATCATGAAGGAGTACTGGGGGCTGTGTCCCCCAAAAACATATTGCACAAGAAGAGGCACACTCTTTCTCTATTCGGAAGATATAGCCAAACCACGGAAATGGAAGTTACAGCAAGGATATCAGAACAAAAGCCAGACATTATGTGTAGATCTTCACACACTCCAAGATTTGGCATGGGCTATCTTAGTATATGGAAGCAAACAGGTATTGTTCATATATTTCAGATGTACACACGTTCAGTTTGGCTGATGACATTTACTTAAAATATTTCTATATCACTTGTCATTTTAAAAATCCCAAAGCAGTTTACACTCGTTAAAAATGCAAAAGAGAAAAACAGGATGAAAATAAGAGATGCCTATCTCTGGAACGGTTTGCTCTTAAAATGAACAGGCCACATGCTCAAGGCTTTCCAGAAATTTTAACGCTTAGCTTTTCCAGAAGATCTTTGGGAACTGATTGTGAAATCATAGACATCTATATAGAGCTCTGTGTACAGTATTCTCTTACTGGGCATTAACATATTTTAGCTATTAAAGCTTTAATACATAATTTTTTTTCATTGTTATTTTAATATCACTAAATTATGAACAGTCCTTGTGGACTGACATGATAGATAAGTTGGACAGATGGATAGATATTCATGAAATCCCAAATACTAGGGAAAGGTAAAGAAAGAAGAAGAATATTTAAAAGATACCTGAACCATGCCATCAGTGGAGTCTGAAGAACAATGGAAAGGAGGTCATTCCACAGGGCAACTAGAAAGCCCATCATCTTCAAACAGCAACTTGCAATCCATGGCTACAACTTTACTATTACTTGTCAGCTAACTACAAGCAAGTAATACATTCTATTGACTAGTGCTAAGTTAAGTATGAAGTTTCACATGATCAGAGTGAACAAGTTGAAATTAAACCCAGTTAAGATTAAGGTATTATGGTCAGTAGGAAACTGTTTTCTCTGCATGTAAGATACAGCCTTTCTGTGCAGTTGACTTGAAGCAACAGGTCCATGAATTGGGACTGCTTTTTTGACCCCTCCCCACCTTTTTTTAGTGCAGGAACATCTTGCAATTTCAGAAAACAAAAGGTCATCAAAGAAAAACTAAAAGATATGGAACTGCAGAATAATCTTGCAGCTGGTCCAAGCCTACCCTGATTTTTTCTTGGACTATAATAAAATATTTGTTTCATTCAAAACCCCTTGCAATCTTTGTAGTGGGGTGGGGTGGGGAGAGGTAGAAGCAATCCATACAAACAATTCTGTCCAATGTTCTATCTGCAACTGACCCTTAGCTGATGACATATAGTGTAATCATAGATCAGACTGAATGTTACAATATTATTGGGTCGTCCTGGAGAAGTCTGGAGTTTTAAGTGTTGCAAAGTGGGACATCCCATTTGCTTACCACTGCACAATGCTGGAATTGTATTATCCCCAAGGGTGCCAGTTACGTTTTAGTATAGTTTAAGGGGGCGGTTTGAACATTTCAAGGCTTGTTGCCTATCTTTCTGAGGGATTGCCCACCGCAATAGGTTACTATATTTTTTCAATATGAAATGTTAAAGTCAATAGGAGAGGCTCTCTTAGAGAAGCCCTCACATTTGGGGGCCATTAGTCAGGCACCAGGGAGAGCCATTAGGGAATGCATTTCTCTTGTGAGCTCACTCAGCTCCCCACTTACGAGAAAAAAATTAATTTATGATGATTTTTACTTCTTTTATCAGATTTTACATTAGTAATGGTAGCTTTGGGCAGAAAAGTGTTATGTATATCAAATTAACACTAATAATAGCAACAGGAGCAGCAAATGTCAATTTCACATCTAATTAAGCAAGAATCACTTTCATGGGAAAGAGGTAGCTATGTATAAACATATCTATTGCTTCGTGGTTTATTTCCCCAAAAATGTTTTTAGAAGTATCTTTTGACTCATTGCTTTGTGAAACCCCTTGTTCTTCTGCCCAGAATTATGAGTCTCAGGTTTCACGAGAAGAGAATCCAGTTCAGGCCACTGTTTATACTTTTGGGAGTTTGAAACAAATGCCCTTCAACGACTCCTTTAAATGAGACCTCAAACCATTCAGGAATGCCTCCAGATGCTTCAAGTAGTGGTTGCCAGAAGCATTTGGCGTATGTGAATACATTTCCCTTCCAGTCAACTCTCTGTTGAATACTTTGGGAAGAGATCCATTCAGAAATACTGTCCAGCCCAGTGCAGACACCATGCCTCGACTGTGGACAAAAGACACCTCTAAAATCACTGCCTGTGGTACGAGTCCTTCAGTGTACCCAAGCATTGCATCCATCAAAGATTAAAGGAGCAGAAAAAGAGGACTGCTGTGATGAAACAGATGAAATCCTGTGCCGATTGCCACCAACAATTAGAGTCCAGCAGGGGCACTCCAGGCGCTTTCAATGCATGCTGCCATAAGAAGAGGCGGAAAATTAAGATAGAGCATAGACCAAGATCAGGCACAGGGTTGCATTCTTACCAGGAAATAGTCTTAGGAGGCTGCATTTCTAGACCTTCCCTTTCAAAGTTACTCTTAAGTCTTCCAAGATGTGGATGTAGGGTGTAGAAAATTACTGCTTTTCTAAATAAATTACTGACATGGAAAACATTTTTTTTTGTTGGTTAATTTATAGAATATGTGATTTATCTTCCCACTTGCAGTATATAAGGTATGGAGAGTTTGTTTGATGCTGTGCACTGTATCTAAATTTTATTTAAAAAAGCATTCCCTCTTCAAAAGGCCTATTTATATCTTATGCTAAAAGTTATGATCTACGTAATGCAACCTGTAAATTACTGATCTACCTCAGTCAGGAAAAAAATCTTGGACTGGATATAGCAGAGATTTGTCTTAAATAATGAGTTGCTGCCTGAAGTTTACTTCAGAAAGACTGACTCAAAGGTTATCCTTAGAAGATTGCGAGGAATTTGGGGGATGGGGGGTGGGAGGCAGATTGGGCTAAGTGGAGGCAGCGGTAAACAGATGCTAATTCCAAATGAAGAGCTGAAGTAGCACTACCCAATTATTCTGGCCTTTTCTCCTTAACACTTTTTTCCATTAAAAAAGTGAGGAAGGAAATGTTAAGAAAACATGGGAATATTACATATGTCAAGAAAATGTGTCCAGCTCCATAAATCAATGAGATTTAAAAGCCTCATCTAGATGTACCCCAAAGGTAACATCCATAATAAGCACTCTACATAGGCTGCCATCCTGTATCATTCCTATGCATGACATCCACCGGGAATTGTGTTTAGGTCCCTTTCTATTTTCAGGAAAAGGAGCTAAAATCAGGAGCACCTGAAGGTAAAGTCAAAGAATTCAAGATGGCAGCCACAACCATAAAAGGAAAACTTCATTTCTTTTTATATGCATCCATGCACCAAAAAAGGGGCAGGGCTACAATCATCTGGTCACAGCCATCATCTTGTATTAGTTTCCGTTGAAAATGTTCTTTGACCAAGTATTTTAAATGGCATAATTTGAAACATTTAAATTCCTTTTTATGGTTATATTTTAAATGGTTAGTCACTATGAACATGAATGATAATGAGACAAAGTTTGAAATAAACTAGTAGTAGTGTTAAGCTCCTTCCACATTAAACCGTTACTTACTGGCCTTATTGAAGATTTGCTGCTGAAACTATAAAGTACTGGAATTGAAATGCCTATACAAATACCCTGGAGCGCAAGTGTATAAACTGAAACCTGAGAACCGAAAATAACTGGCTGATACCAAAGAAAACAAACAGGTCTACGCATGTCTGCTTCTCCTCAATCCACTTGAGTCATTTTCTTAACAAAGCCCCAGTACATGCTAGAAGTAAGAGACAAAGTAGCATTCAACTTAGTTAGAAACCAAGAGGTTTTGTCAACTCTCTGCTTTTCAAATCTTGATTCATATGAAAGGGAGGATAAGGGGACTGAAGAAGAGAAGGCCTGCCTTGCCACCACAATTTGGAGAATGGAATTTGAATCAGGAAGCATATTTCATGAGGTAACCCAATCTCAGGAGTCGAGATTTTAAAAATAAAATGGAAACTAAAGAAAACCTTGATTTGTTCCAGCTTCTGAATCAATGAAATTGTCTCAGTTCTGGGAAGATTTAATAGCAATATGACAATAAAATTAAGTATTCAAATCATTACAGAAGACAATTTCTGCTAAATAAAGAAGAAAAGATTCTGAACCAAAGATCCCCCAGTCATCTCTAAGCACAATCTATTCTCTTTCTCTTCCTCTAGCTTCATCTGATCAGAGACAAGATGTTTTCTAAAGCCCCACAGAATCAGAGAAAAGTTGAAAATACCCAAAATCTTTTTCCACAGTACATCTATCTATTAGAATGGATTCTTATTCACAAGTATATATAATATGATCATAGTCAATAATGTGTTGGAAGAAATATCCTTCTGGGTTCAGTTCCAAGTGGGGGAAAAGACACTGGAAACATGGAAGTTGCTTGGAAAGAAGGTTTATTGATGAACAGGATCACATGCCTTGGAGATCTTGGGCGAAGAAAGGGAAGAGAGCTAAGTTTGGTTGAATCTTGTTGGGTGATGCAAAGAAGGGCAATTAAATGGCTCTGCATGAAGGAGGTAGATCTTTGTTATGTAGAATAGACTGGCCCAAGCCTTAATGGCCCATTAACAAAGGTGGGGGGTTGCTGAGTTTCTGCGTCCCTTTTAGGGGAAATATTCTGCCCTTTTAATATTTCCTAAAATATTTCATTTTCTAGGAGAGGGGTGGGCTTTAACTTCCTACAAATGTAACTTCTGTTCCGATGTATTCTTAAGTGTCTGAGACTAGACTCAGTGTCAGCATGTGATACCTCTAAGTAATAGCAGAATTCCTGCGACCTGACAAGGCCCATTGTTCCTTAGTTAGAGAATTGAACTTTATAGTAATCCATTGCTGGTGGTTAGTGCTCCATCATTGGCCCAGGTCTTGTACCAATCCAACATAGTTATGTGTAGGAGGGAACCCCAAGCTCTTCTAATTGCTGTCATTTTGTTTCCCCTCTGTTGTCTCAGACTGAAAACAAATGGCACATTGGGGGTGGAGTGGAAATAAAATGTTAGCTGCCAGAAAGGAAACCTGATGGTCTTTTCATGAGTTGAAAAACAAATTAAATTAAAAAGTTGCAGGCAGAAGCTTATTAATGCACTATGAAATAAGTATTTCCTAAAGATTGGGAGGGTGTATCAGCATGAAGGTCATTTTACCCAGCAGCTGACATTGTTTTATTTCCATTCAACATAAAGTCACTTTAGTCATTAAGTCACCTAAGTGGAATCACTTAGGTGAGAAGGGGTGGTGTATAACTTTGATAAACAAAGTGCTTGTGAGTCATAAAAAATATTTTCTCCTTTTCTCAGCATTGCTTCAAGAATTAAAGAATATTGTCTATAAATATTACTTTAGGGTTTAGGCAATGTAAATAGTTCCCCTATAAGTCTGGGCTGAAAGAATCCACATAACCTCCAGAGGCAGAGGAGAGCAAAATAAAGTTCTAACTCTTTATTGCCATCTTGTGTTCTTCTGAATATTTACATTCCAGATATGGGAGGCTATTTCTCACTATCATAACTTGCATTTCCTCTTTACAATGAGGATTCCCCATCAATCCTCCAAGGAAAGCGGTCATTCACTTTCACAAATGCATCTGATTACTCAGCTTTGTAAGACAGTCACCCTACAGAAACCAAAAGGGGGGTGCCTGTTACATACATTTGTAAATCTCTCTGGAAGTCCAGCAGGAGTTTATCCAACTGAGGCTGGACAATTAGGTGCTGCTCCTAATTCAGTGAGATATGCATGCAGAGACCCCTATAGGCATATTTACAAAATCTCCACCTGGACCTGGATTTTCCTGGAAGTCTAATTTACTTATTTATATTTATTTATTAAATGTATTGGCCTGCCATCTTACTACAGGGTATTCCTAAGGGAGTCCCTTTCTCAATAGAAAGATAGAGCACTTTTCTGGGTGGAATATTAGATTGTTCTTCTTGGTTTTACTATGGCATAGATTTCATTTCAAATAAAGGTGAAAGACTAAAGTATTCTTGCTTTGTCGTATAAAAAATTGCAAACCTTTCAAGACCAGTTGCAAAACTACTGAAAGGGCTGATTATTTCACAGCTATTAGCCAAAAGGCAACATTCAGAGTTGATTTTTTTCAGTTCAAAATACACTGAAAATGCAAACTATTTTAATTTTTTTAGTGTGCGCTGCAAAAGCCATATATGCCTGGCTGCTTTCTAACCTGCTCTTACAATATATAATATGCCTACCTTCACGTTCACTTGGGTCTTTGTAGTTTTCCATTATTTATTTATTTAATAGGATTTATATGAAGTTCCATTCTGAAAGAATTCTGAGCAGCTTACTTTTTTTTCAGTAAGGTTAAAAATGAGAACCAGTGCAACAAAATAAACATTAGCAATTAAACTGAAATCATAAAAAGCTTTGGCATTTGAGAACATTCAGACATCCCCAAGACCAACCCATAATGAGGCGCTCTCCTTTATCTGTCTGTCTGGACCACCACATTGTTTCCTCTCTAACTCAGTGAACTGGCGATACTTTCAAAGAAATGTTGGGGGAAAACTGAATAAAATCTATTGTTCCTCAGTTTTATGTAGAGGCAGCCATTTTAAGCTTTTGATATTTTGTTTTCATGTTAAAGCTGTGGCAAGATAAGAAAGGAATCGTTCAGCAGCCCTATCTGTACTTCCTGAGAAATTCAGACTGTGAGATGGACAGATCGATGAGACCAGGCTATTCAGCCAAGAGGTACCTCCTCAAACTCGCCCAGAGCTGGGATCCAAGTGTTTTGCAAAAGCTTCAGAATGCAGGTTAGTATTATAAGAAAACTCCCAAAGGTGCTTTTTTTTCAAGAGACAACTGGGACTTTCTGGTTTTTCTTTGAAGATGATTTGCTTCTCATCCAAGAAGCTTCTTCAGCTCTGACTGGATGGTAGGGAATGGAAGGTGTCCACCATCCAGTCAGAGCTGAAGCAAAACATCTTCAAAGAAAACCCAGAAAGTCCAGTTGCCTCTTGAAAAAAAGCACCTTTGGAATCCGTTTTCAAGTTCACAAATGTTAGGAAGGAAAGGCGTTGGATTCGTTGCCGGGAAGCAGCCAGCAGTGCCAAATAGCACTTTGGGGCAATTCCAGATGCTCCTTTTTGGGGGGGGGAATCCCGTGGCCGCTGCGGGGGGGCAGACACGCAATCCCAGAAAAGAGGCATCTTAAGAGCTTCAGTTAGGGGCTGTGTCTGAAAACACCACAGGTAGTCCTCAATTTAAAACACAACTGAAATTGGAACTTCTACTGCTAAGCAATGTCGTGCCGAAAGTGAACTGTGTTCAATTTTATTATCCTTCGGATGCAGTTATTAAATGCATCACATGGTGCTGTGTTTGAAATCTGCATTCCTCCACTGGCTTCCCCCTGGGGGAAACCCCCTGGGCAGGTTGCCAATGGTAATCCCTTGACCTCGGGATGCTGCAATGGTCATAGGTACCGGCACGTGCCAGTTGCCAATCACCTGAATGCAGGGAGGCCTGCAATGGCCATAATAAGGGCAAGTCATTTTGGGGGAGGCACCATCGTAACTTGGGACGGTCGTTAAAAGAATGGTTGAGGACTACCTGTACTTGAATCCAAAGCGTTGAATGGCCTGATTAAATACGGCTCTACTGATGGTTTTATTTCGGGGACTGGATTTTCTGTATTATGATTATTATTATTATCATCATCATGGGTTTTAATCCTTCGGTTGCATTTTTTTAAAAAGTGTGTGTAGGTCACACAGGGAAAGTGTCTGTGGGGCAGTTATCCATACATAATAAAAACAATAATTAATAATTGTGCCTGCAGGCTATTAAGCCTGCCTCGTTCAATTATAGACAATTCTTGGTACCAAACAGAGTTTTTTCACCCATTACCGCTGCACAGTTTATATCAGTGTTTTTATTATTATTTTATTTGCTGCTTTTTTTTTTCAAATCATCAATTTCAACCCATACTTGTATTCTGCATAGTGTTGTTGTTTTTTTTAAGAAAGATTGATTTGTTATGCAAAAAACTGGGAATGTCAGGCAGTTTACATATTATATTATATTTACTATTTGGTGTTTTAATCATTTGGTCGTGTCTGATTCTTGGCGACCTTAAAGGCAAGTGATTACATTACATTATATTATATTATTATATTATATATTATAATATAATATACTACATTACATATTATTATTTATATTTATTTATTAATGTTATTTGCTGCCCGCCACAATATTATATTACATGCTCTAATTCAGTATTTCTCAGTCCTAGGCAACACTGAGAGGTGGGGGGTCTTCAACTCCGAGAATTCCTGGCTGAGGAATTCTGGGAGTTGAAGTCCACAGGTCCCAAAATTTCCTAAGTTGAGAACCAGTTATCTTAAAGAGCTGTGACTGTGGCCATCTATAACCTATCTTGCTTGCTGGGTCAGTTGTGAACATCCCTGGTTCTGCAGGTTTTTATGACCCTCAGCTCAGTATAGTTTTAGATATACGGTAGAGCTATAATCAGGGTTATTTTTTGCTGCTGGTAAATTCACACCCAACGGAGTTGAGCAAAATCACTCAATACTTTTTACATTTTTTAAAAAGGGGGAAAGGCAATGCAGGGCAGCTGGTTCATCTTTTCTCTTTGAAAGAGATTCCCTACAAAAGAAATGGAGGGATATAAGCAGAGGGCTAATTTGGAGAGGTCGGCAACTGGAAAATATTGGTGCCTACAGTGGCTGAAAATTATACAAAGATGGGGGGGATAAAACAGAAAGCCTCCTCAGAAGCACTCTTGGTTGAGATAAAATCCATGTGTTTCTGCAAAGGCGTGTGTGCAAGCTTGCACAGCAGAGTGTCTTTCAATTTCCAAAAGCAAAGTAATTTTTTTTCAAAAAAATAATAATTTAAAAAATAAGGAAAGAGGGGGGGAGAGGTAAAACCCACGGCAAACCAAATGATTAGACAATAGACTGATATCTACCAGATAATGCAGTTTGTTTACCATAGCGTGTCCAATTCCTGCGTGCTGTATGCATTTAAAAACGGAAAGAAAATGAAAAGAAAAACAAAATCGAGAAGGGGAGGGAAGGGAATAAACAGAAAAAAAAATGACCAACCATGAAAATTCAAGGGATATATATTTAAAAACAAAACAACAAAAAAAAAACAGAAAAAAAGGAGAAATAAATTTCTCCAGTTTCTGAGACCAGCAAAAAACTAAAAAAAATAAAAAATGATACTGAATTCACACAACCCAACGACCCTTTTCCCCACCAACGCTGCCCTCCCGCCCCCTCCTCCCACCCACCCGCCCGCCCACCCAGACTTTC
>JANHFL010001661.1:424315-436563 GCA_032468155.1 Oxyrhabdium leporinum | reverse complement strand
GCAAAACATCTTCAAAGAAAACCCAGAAAGTCCAGTTGCCTCTTGAAAAAAAGCACCTTTGGGACAACCATGACCTGGATGACTGAGAATCTCCATTGACATATAAGAAAACAAACCCAAATACTTAAGATACTAATTCTAACTTAATCTGATGAGACAGAAAATAAAATGGTAGAAAGTATATTTTCAGATCAGTCTTGACCTTCATTACAAAATCAATTCAAATAAATAGAAGAAAATAGCATTGTACTTGAGAGTAGATTGGGCCCAAATTGCTACATTCCTGGATGACAAATTGTGCTTAATAATAATTTGCAGAGAGAAAATATTTGGCTCTTGTATGCTATGCCCATCCTGTGTTTAAATAATTAAAACGTATGCTTTGTGAGCAAAGGGTCTCCATTTCAATCCCTTTCCATTCCCAGTTGATGTATTGCAGACAATACTCAATAGATAGATCAATGTTGAATTATTTTACTCAATGGCAGGTGTATGCTGTGTATTTTTCAGGATATATCAGTGACCCCTTGTTGTTTAAGGAAAATGCAGCTGCTCTCAAGAAGAAATTACGGGATCTATCAGCTATTCCACCAAAGTATAATCTACATATTTTCTACACTCCTTGCTTGTACTCACAAAATGAACTAGAAGAACAGACTTATTCAGGTACAGTACAAATACATATATTTTAACAGAATTAGTTAGGATTGGATTTTAATTTTTGCAAAGACATCCATAAAAATTTAGGATGATGTCAAAGGGGCAACATGCATGATATCATCACAAAAAGCCATAATTATATGCTTACATCACAATGATGATGGAAATATGTAAAGTTATTTGCTCTCCCTTTGCCGCCTCTGCAGATGCCTCCAAGGTTGTTGACAGGAATGGTTTGGAGTCTCTGCTATATCTGCTCTTGGTTTGGCCATGTTTTTACATTCATGAGATTGGAACTACTGCATCCTGGTTGACATTGGTTTTCAAAGTTCAAATGGGATGGGGGGGAAAATTCTGGGGATATGAGACTCCTTTTTCCCCATCTGCCTGCAAGTCTGTACAATTCAAGGTCTGAATATTAACTTTAACTCCCTAAGGCAGGAGTCTCCAACCCCCGGGCTGTTGCCTATTAGTGGGCCATGAGCCATTTGGAACTGGGCCGTGGACACGCATCTCCACTTGTGTGAGCACGGATAAGCACGGATGAGCACGCTACATTTCCACGAGCAGCAGCGCACATGCCCGCTGCTTACACAAATGGAGCTGCACACGCACGCACATCCTTGCTGGCCACTCGTGTGGAACCATTCCCTCCCCCACACACCAGTCCACCAAACCAGAAAGATTGGGGAACTCTGCCCCGTTTTGGAACAGGATCCTGGAGTACTGTATCCTGTTCTTTATAGTAAGGCTACCAAACTGTTAAACAGAGAGGATCAGATCTGATACCTCATTTAACTACCCAACATACATGTAACTTCCTCACTGCTGAGGGTCTAATGAGATTGACGCAATATATACATTCCCTAAAAAAATAAAATAAATGTTGGTGCATTATTCTCCTTTATTTCACTAAGGTACACTGAGAACATCTTCCATAGTATATCATATATATCATATTGTCACATCATGTCATAATATTCATAAAATAGAAAAAGCATCAATATTTTCTAATTCAAGTGAATACCTCTAGTTATCATAGCTAGAGTAGTCCTTGACTTACAACAGCTCATTTAGTGACTGTTCAAAGTTACAATGGCACTGAAAAAAGTGACATGACCGTTTTTCAGAGTTACGGCCTTTGTAGCAGCCCCATGATCCAAATTCAGATGCTTGGCAACTTTACAACAGTTGCTGTGTCCCAAGGTCATGTGGTCATCTTTTGCAACCTTTTGAGAAGCAAAGTCAATGGGGAAGGTGACTTAACACTAACTGCAGTAATTCACTTCGTAAGTGTAGCAAGAAAGGTCGTGAACTGGGGCAAAATTCACTTAACAAATGTCTCATTTAACAACAGAAATGTTGGGCTCAATTGTCGTAAATCAAGAACTATCTGTACTATTTTAGGAAAACATCAACTTTAAAGTTTCTAAAGCAAATGAATGAGAAGGTCCTTTGTTAAGCCTGATTTGTGAAAGCTGCCCATCCTACTTAGGAGTGACCCACCGAACATGCTTAGACGTATTTATGAATAGCACAGACAAGATTAGGCTGAATCATAATTGTTCCTTGATGTACAATGCAGCCACTTTGGTCATTTATTTCAGGGCCGTGTTGTTCCTTACTTTTTAGGTCTTGGTCCTCCATTGCGTAAAAAGTCAGAAAATAAAGCCTGCCTGGTGAAAGGTGACGCAGAGCATAACGCAAGAGAAACAGGTCGAATCCCTTTAAGAATTTCTGTCAGAAAACTGAGTTTTCATCTTCAACCACAGCATTCCAGAGAAAGCATCTGGAATCAGAATGAGGCACACTGGCAGGTCTCTGAGGTATTATACTTTCTTTCCCCGTCAAATAGTTTCTCTAGCTCCCAAATGCTTAATGATGTCCTGTTCCCATCAATAAAATAAACAAAGAGTTGAATGATCTTGCAGAGATGCAAGGGTGGCTTGAATGCCTCAGAGGACATATGTGGGGATGTATGTATTTGCTGACCTGTTATGCTGTTCCTATTGTCACTGGGTCTAAGTGGCTTACATCTGCTATTCCATAATTGTTTTTCATCAAGATTGAATAACTGTTAAGTCACAGTTTCTTGCCAGGGACAATAAACAGATTCAGTTCAAAACATAGAGCATCAGACCTCAGCAGGAAAGCCTCATGACCTACTGGTCCCCAAGGCCTGCTGAAAAAGAGATTGTTGTGGCTTTTCTAGGGCCCACTTTAGTGGGGCTTTAAAAAGGGGGGGAGGCTGTTCCAAAGAAGAGGGGCAGCAGTTAAAAAGCTCCTTTACTTTAGTTAGGTCTCAGTCTAATAGCTGGCTGGAAAGGAGTATATGCTAGAACAAGTAAGGGTGTGATGATGTAATGGGATGGGAGAGGGAACATAGGGAAGTTGGAGATGAATTGCAGACTCTCCCTCCTGCCTTTGTTTTAAGGTTATATTATGTTTTACATACAGTGTACTTCAATCACAAAGAGTATTACAGGAAGAAGCTGCAATGATTTTACTACTACTATTACTACTATTGTATTATAGTTATTTTTATCATTAGCACTTGCTTGGTTGCGAACTCTTATTTTCTTCTCCCCTCCTTCTCAGTTTTTATAAGATGTTGACCACCATATGTTTCCCCCCCTTTTTTTAGTGTGTAGGAATATCTGCATGCTAGGGAAAAAATAGAGAGATTCAAAACAAAATGCGTATATTCTCATACTTAGGTCCCCAGCATACTCATGGTGAGGCTCCAAAATGATATTGAGATATAGCTTCCCCACAGATAGTGTGAGCTGGAGTCTGGGGTTCATTTAATGAAGATAGATACAAGGAAGTTTTGCTTTACACAATATTAGCCACCAACGTGAGAGTTTTCAAAGGGAATTAGACAGATCTTGGAAGATATGTCAATGGCTGCTTAGTGGAAGTTGAGATGGCTTACTTAATGGCTTACCAATATTAGAGACAGTATTCCTCTCAATAATAGTTGCAGAGCAACACAACCAACAGAATGCTATGAACTTAATATTGTGTTGTGAGCTTTTTGTTGGTATCTGGTTAACCATTGTGAGAACAAAGGGATAGAACAGAAATGTCTTTCATCAGGACAGGCTAGCTATTTATAGCGCATCCAGCCATTGTTGTGGTGCTACTGTATATCACTGCAGCTTTGTCTTCCAATATTGGTGGTTAGATGATGTTATAAACTGCTAGTGCAAGAGGACTCTTTAATTTCTTATGAATAGAACAGTTGGAGTTTTTTTCTCTTTGCTGGTTTTTAAATGCAGCCTTTCAAGTGGTCTTGTTTACCTCCTTTTAGGACAGAGGGGTAGAATGTCACCAAGGTGGAAAGACCAAGAAGGAGCCACGTAACTGTGAAATGCCAAACCAATCAGTACATTTTCCATTATTGGGAAATGCACGAACTAACACCTCCGAATTTTGGTGTGAGCAATCCCATGTGAATTTCTATGGTGGTTTCTTTCCTGGAAAAAAGATCACATACAGTGGTAAGAAGATGCTGCAAATGTATGAGCCGAATTAAAAGTAGAGGCAGTGGGTAGTTGAGAACCATTAATGGCACCAGTGCTTCTGCCATTCAAATAGAGGTATTCAGTATTCCAGAATATAGGAATAAGTACAGGAATTAATGGTATTACAGGATGGTTGTATTTGTACATTTGTGTACATGACACATTGAACCACAAATCGAAATGCCAACAACATTGTAGTTACTGTCTGGTAAAAATAGAGTTTGCATAATGTAGCAATCCAGAAATTGGACTAGAATCAGGAAGACCTAGATTTGTACTGGAAGAAAGAACTATTGAATGAGCAAACAAATAAAGGTTCATAGTATTATGTGGATTGAGAACATTGAGCTAACTGAGTAAAGCACAGCCAGGTAACAGAGGGTTAGCATGGTATGCAAAGACAGTCATTATACCTCCCTCTGCTGGAATTTTTTGAATTAAGTAGAAAAACCAACAAATATCACCATGGGGCTACCTCTGCTATATTATACTTGCTTTCTGGTAAATAGCCTCTTTTATACCAGAAGCAAATACTGCAACATCTGGAAAGGTGAGAGATACAAAGAATTGGAAACTGGTTTTTGTCAGCCGGTATAATGTTTGGTTGGAAAGCATATTCTACCATAATATATAACTATTTCAGACATTACATTGTTCAACATAGCTGCCTTGTGTAATCTGAGAGCTTCCTTACAAAGAAATGGTTTAATCCTTGCTGAAATGGTCAAGCCACAACTGGAACATAATACTGTAATTTGTATTGAACATAATAATTTGTAAACAGTATCCACCTGAGAGTTTTATACCCCCAAAGGTGATAGTGGGGACTGTATGGCGGGGGGGAGATTATGCTAGTTTTTTGCATGTAAACTTATAAAGGAGCATTCTGTCATGTGGGCTCCATTTCCAATGTAATATCTACCGCCCATCACCAAGTGACTACTGATTCAATCTTTAGTTCAGCTATGACAGTTTCCTTCATAGAGAATTAATCATGGCTAGAGAGAAGGAAGGTAATTTTGGATCTCTGTTTTCCTGTTTGTTTCATAGTTAACCAAAATCACCTGAAGACCACAGCTAGCAGAGGAAGAGGACTCTCTGAAGACACAGAAGTGTTCCCCCTGATTAATCCAGGAGGTAGCAAAGAGCAAGATGAAATCACAAAGAAACACAGGAAGCAGGTCAGTTCTTTTGCCCATTTGCCAAATCCTACTATTTTGGGGGGGCGAAGGATAAAAATAGTTCAAATATTTAGAATTTGTTAGCTTTAAAAAAGGATTAATCCTGGAAATACTACACATATATATATGGAATAAATTGGAGATTACAAGGTGCTCTATTTTGCTGAAGACAAAAGCCTGAGGCAAGATTGGTTTGCATGGGAGATTTTAAGTATGCCTCTATAGGTCTCCTGCATAAAAAAAAATTCAGGAGGCAATTGTTCTAGAGTTAAAAAATTATTAAATCAATGAATTAATAAGTCTAGGAATGGAGGAGAGGCTACCAATTTAATAAATATGGCTGATGATCTAGTCTTCAGCATTCTGCATGGCCTCCTGACATATTCTAACATTGTTGTATCACAGGTCAACTGAAATGCAATAGTGCGTCCAACAATTAATCTTTCCCAAAGTATATCCCAATAAGGGGAAACTCTACTCTGGGGTACAATATGATGCAATTCAGTGTCCTTGAGGCTGCAATTCAATTTTAATTGAAGGAAACTCCAGTGAACCGATCAGACTGTGTGTCTCATTAAAATAAAAGGGAATTAAGCCTGTTTAACAATGTATTGCACTGCGTCCTGTATACTTTTTTTTCCATGTTGTATATATAACAGAAGTTCTCCTAAATAGCATGGCAAAAAGCTTAACACAGCTTTCCCCACTGGGTACCCTCCAAGGGAATTGGACTTCAATTCTTCTAATCCCTAGGCTATATTGGCCATGTTAGTTGAACTATGGGAGCAATGCCCAGTATCAAAAGGGATCAGGCTGGGAAAAATGGTATACCCTTTTATAAAATCTGTCCATAGCAAGGTAAGTATGCATTTTTAGGCATATAATTTTGATCTGTTTTCTGTCATTTGGAACAATTTGTTGTGCAAAAAGTGTCAAAGATTTGTGGCATTCGCTGTATTAAAAAGTGCCTTGAAGCTCTGTTTTTCTCCAGGTGCCAGAATTTTGCAAGTTACCTCAAATAGCTGAAAGCTCACCCAGCGCTCAAAGGGAAAAAATAAAACCCAGTGAGTTTTCAAAAGAACTTGTGATCCTTCCACTGCTGGTTCAGTCGGAGTCTCCAGCTAAAGCAAAAAGCTCAAGAGGTACAGCCACACCCTTTGAATGAAGGGGACTTGCTCATTACGGGTAGAGAGTCAGCAAAACCAAACTTCCAGAATGGGGCTGATAACTTGATGTCTGCTTAAAATATCTACTTCTGGATATTTTGGTTTAGGTGGCTGTTCCCTTTTGGTTTAGGTGGCTGTTCCCTTCTCGGTTGAAACATGATGCATACATCCAAGGCAGTCTGTCAGCTCATTTCAAGGGGTGCTGCTCCCACCAGCACAACACTTGCCAAGCTCCAAACACATCCTCTTTCTCTAGCTATGTCTTGTGTGTCTCTCTATTTTTATCTTGTGGGTCTTCACCGCTATTGCTCTCTCTTTCACATATCGTAAAGAAAACAATCTTAATCTCCCTTTCCCAAGAATTTCCTTGATTTTCTGGATTGGCATTGCCTGTTGACATAATTTTAACCAGCTTGTTTGCTTTCCTATTGAGCAGCAGACCAGCCTCTTTCAGCGAGAGTTTTTAAAGTTTTCCTCACTTCTAGCCATCAAAGTGGTCTCAAGAGATAGATATTCACGGCCTAATAATTTCTTCCATTAACTTACATTTATTCAAAATCTTGTACAATCCTCAAAATTATCCCAAATTTTGTCATTATTATAATTCACTGGATTATAATATGGAACTACCACAACCAATGAATTTCTATTTTCATACATCAAAGGTATATAGGAAAGTGTGTCTCTACAACAACCTGTAAACTCCCATTCATAGATTTTGATATACAGTTTCAATCGTTTGCTCATAGTTAAACCTGAATCTTTACTACCCTGCATGCATTTATCAACTCAGTTCCATAATATCAGTTTACCTTTGTCCAGATATATTACATTCCCTTTCTCTTAATTTTACAGACACACAATATATGTAAACTCATATCTATTTGGGCCATATTTCAAACAAAGCTAAAGTCCAGACTTACTCCAAGAATGTACACAGTGTTCAAGCCAAGTTCTCTTATCTAGATTAACCTTGCAAGCTCAGAGGTATATATGGTATACTGTTACACTAGTTCAACTCTTACTCTTTTTGTATAAGGATTTGCACATTTCTTTGGGGATAAATATCAATTTGATAGTTTAGTCAATATTGTGCAAAATGGATTATGTTTTCCATTTTACTACAAGTTTACTTTCAGACCTCCTTTCAGCTTTGTTTATGCATTACTACAATAATGTTAAACAATTGCAAATGAACTAAAACTTAGTGATACCTATTACAGAGTATTTTTCATTGTCAGCATTATATAATTCTAAAGTTTCCACACTTTCTGCAAGGTAGATATCAAGGCCATAGTTACATATATATTTACCTGAATTCAGTTTAGTTCTGAGTAGACATATAGATAATTGCATTATATGTGATTATACATTAATCATAAACTTTTAACATGTTAGTTTTAATTTGGGTATGTCCATATTTTGATTGTGGATCCACAACTGCTATGATCTGTTCTCTTACTTTGCAGGGACTTGTTTTAAAGAAGTCAAATCCAAGACTGATGTCTATGATAAACAGTCAGCTCTTTTGCCAAATGATCTTGTTTTAAACACCAAACATAGAAACAAGCAGAAGCAAACTATCAATGACAGCCTCCCAGGGGCTTCCCAAGATACTTTTTATCTACCCCTAATAAATCCAGGCAAGTTTGCATTGAATGATGGGAAGAAAAGAAAGAGAGAAGTGTCCACTGGAACTGACAACACGGAACATGGAGGTCAGATAAATTTTAGTTAACAATAGCATGAGCTTAGATGGCCATTAATTAGAAATGCTCGATTTTAAACAGTTTTTCTTCAATGGTTCCATTTTCTAAAGATTATAAATAGCTGAGTTTTCTTAAATTATATGTCAAACTTGCAAATTTACAGGTATGAAGTCTGCAGATAGTCATGAATATAATCACTAAAATAGAGGTAGTCCTCAACTTACAATCATTCATTTAGGGACCATTTAAAGTTACAACAGCCCTGAAAAATGACTTATAACCAGTCCTCGCACATATGACAGTTACAGCATTCACACAGTCACATGATCAAAATTTGGGTGCTTGGCCACTGGCATGTATTTATGATACGCTGGAGTCATATGATCATCATGTGCAACTTCAGACAAAGTCAATGGGGGAAGCAGGATTCACCTAATAACTGCATGATTCGTTTAACAACTGCAGTGAACTGTGTAACAACCATGCCCCCCCCCCAAAAAAAAAGGTGAAAATTTGGTGCAATTCATTTAACTGCCTTGTTAGCAATCATGGTTGTAAGTCAAGGACTACCTGTAAGGGTTTGTTTAGAAGAAACAGTAAGCTATAGAGAAATATTTAGGATTTTAAATGTTGCGAATTTCCAATGCTGGTTAAATCTTAGATTTTCTCTTAGTCCAGATAATTTATTTCCATTGATATAATATTATTCCTCTTTTCTCTCAACCCATTCTTATTTTCAAGAAAGCCATAAAAGTACTTCACTCAATATCCTTCTGACCGGTCCTAATGGAGAAATTATCTGTCCATCACTCTTGAAATCTGTTCATACTACAGATAATCCCAGGAAATTTGAATTAGCTACAGATGAAGAAGGTAAGGACAAAATGAAACAAATTTAAAATTTAAAAAGAATAAATTGCTCATATAATTTAAATGATAGGCAGCAGGAATAAAGAATATAGCCAGATTAATATATCTTCTTCAGACAATATTGCTTTTGGTACTAACAAAACTGCTAATGTATGTGTTCATTTATGTAAATTATTGTTACTTATGAGGGGGTAGAGCCAAGATAGGGAAGAGGCATTATTGACTGTAAAGAGCTCCTCCAAAGGAGTACTTTTTTGTCATCATACTTTTGCTATTTGCTCAGTACAAGCAATATTTTCTTTTCTTTATAGTAAATCTCTAAAGAAGCATTGATTGGTTGATAATGTTTTATCAAATCAATAGCAACAGCACTTAGACCTATAAAGCACTTCACACTGCTTTACAGCCCCTCTCTACAGAGTCAGCATATTGCCCTCAACAATCTGGGTCCTCGTTTTACCGACTTGGAAGGATGGAAGGCTGAGTCAACTTTGAGCTGGTCAGGATAAAACTCCTGGCTGTGGATAGATTTAGCCTGCAATACTGCATTCTAACCACTGCGCCACCATGTGGACTCTTAGCAACCATACTGAGAGATTTTCTCCATTGCCACTGTAATCGAGTCTATCCACCTTGTTATTGCTCGTCCTCTTCCCTTTCCTTCCACCTTTGCCAGCATTAGAACCTTCTCCAGAGAGACAGGTCTTCACATGTGTTTGAAGTTGGATAATTGGAGCCCAGTCATTTGTACACTGAGTGAGAACTCTACATTGATTTGTTCAATGCTCCCCTCATTGTTTCCTTGGCTGTCTATATTATTCCCAGGAGTCTTCTCCAACATCAAAATTCAAAAGTGTCAATATTCTTTCTATCCTGCTTCTTCAAACTTTCACTTCAATAGAGTGTCACAAGGAATACCATTGCCTGCACTATTTTCATCTTTCTAAAGGAGAAGGCAGCTTATTTATATCCTGGTCAGGTGGTGATATTCTGCGTCAGCCAGCCGAGCTTTTCAGAGGTAGTTTGATCTAATTTTCATAATTTGATCGAGGTTGTTGGTCTGCAAAGGGGGGGGGGAAGAATCTTATTTTTTAATGTTTTATTTTTTATGCTGTCTACTCTTTTCCAATACATATGCACTTATAGTAGCATTTGTACATAATTTTAACAGAGCATTCCTGTGATTTTGTTAACAGTGATAGTTTGCTAGTTAGATAGGAGCCATTCAAACAGCTTCATTTGTACAGAGAAATACTTTCCATCTCAGCCTATCCCTAGTAACAACAGCAATTACATTCTATAATCTCCTTTATCTCATCCATCTGTGTTATCCCTGGTCTTCCCATTCTTCTACTTCTCTCAGCTTTGCCAAGCTAGCTGTTTTTTCTAGACCATCTGCCTACATCATATGTCCAGAGTATGGATATTGTGCATGCTGTTCATTGCCTCAGTTTTTTGTGTTTGATTGATTGATTCCCATAGCCATTAACATCAGTGTAATGTCTAGATCACATAGCTGGGGATCCTATGCACAAACACACACACACATCCCAGCAAAGAAAACAGCAAGACAATACCACTTGAAAGATAACATCTATCCTCCCAGTCTTCATGGGATTGTCACTTCCAATGACTTACTACCATATACTCCATGTTGATAATGACCTTCATATTATCCGGTCCATGTGCAATTATAGTACAATACTCATTGGTCTCTCCAATATACACAGGGAACACCACCTGTCCAATATGAGAGCATTACGCTATCAGAATACAATAACGAGACAAGAGCCAGGGTCTAGTTTCAGTGATACACATTGCAGGATTTTCTGCAGATGAAGAATATATTCTTTTTGTAGTAGAGACTACTGTGCAACTAGAGACACTCTTGTTAATAGGAAAATAAACTATACAAATAAGAAATGGTGGCTATTCCCATCATAGGCATAAGAACCAGTCTAACCTGGTATCTTTTTTTCCTCTGTATTGTCATGTCTGACACACTAGAATGACAACAATGCACTCTCTGCACTATTCCTATTAATGCTGTTTCTCCTAGTTTTCATTTTTCCAAAACTAGTTTCATTACTCTTTTCCAGTGATTGTGTTTGTCCAATGCTACTAATTGTGTTCCAATATTCACTAACACCATTTATACATCAAATAAATAATGCATTAACCCAGCTGTCAAGGCCTTTGTAATCTCCTCAGGATACAGTACATCTTACTGATGAAGCATGGAAGTGGCCTGAAAGGGAGTTGTAGGCCTCTAATTGTAGAAATATACAGGGAGGATCATTCTGGCTCAAACTTTTGATTCGAAAGCTGCAATCCTTTATAGAATCACACTGATGTTTGTGAATTTCCACTGAACATCAGTGAGTTCTGAAAGCAGTGAGATGAAGAGGTTTGCTGCTATTCTTATAATTGGGCTTCTGTGCCTTTGAACAATATACAACAGAACACTAATTTCAAATAAACTAGACACTTGAGAGAGTAAAAAAATGTGATTAAGAACCCCAAATGGAGAGGTACAGCTTCTCTGCAATATAAAAGTTTTCACTGAAGCTATGTACAGTAATGCTTTGCCTTGCTCAAAACTAAATCAAGGATCTTCCAAGAATATGAGACATATTAGTTAGAGGCATAGCTCTTCTGTGCTTTTCTGATGGGTTTTGCCAGGATCCTACAGCCAGCCACCTGTAGGCATTAGCAACCTGCTCTTT
Organism: Oxyrhabdium leporinum; assembly: GCA_032468155.1. NCBI lineage: Eukaryota > Metazoa > Chordata > Lepidosauria > Squamata > Cyclocoridae > Oxyrhabdium > Oxyrhabdium leporinum. The sequence continues at coordinate 424,724 of JANHFL010001661.1, read as the reverse complement.
TGTGTCTGTGATTAGAACAGAGAATTGCATGGGTCTCCTGTAGTGCGAAATGTTCTGAGATGCAGGGACATCTCTACTGGCATGTTGTAAGACAGAAAGGCAAAATAATATCCTGGGCTGCCTAGGAGAAAAGTGTACAAATTAGTAGTAGTAGTAGTAGTAAGAACAAAAACAGAAATGATAGAATAATAGTGTCATATTCATCCTCTGTTGTCTAAGATATGAGCTCCACAACTGAAGTTTATTCCTTTTTGGTATTGTGCAATGCTGCAAGTTAATCAGAGCCCAATTTCTCTTATCCTTGGTAGAGATAGAGATTCTCTATACTACTGTAACGCCCTCTACATGGGGCTCCCTAATAGGAGCATCCGGAAACTTCAACTGGTGCAGAATGCGGCCGCGCGGGCGG